>PVJH01006903.1:0-28957 GCA_004026705.1 Nesogale talazaci
AATTCAAGACACTAGTAATTATTTTTTATATATTTATATATAAAGAGAAAAGTATATAAGAGAAAAAGAGAAAAAGTTAACTATAATACAATACAGGTTGCTCAGTGCAACTCACTGGAGTCCTTTGTAGAGCAATCCAGGCTATTGGTTACAGGCAGCAAACGGCAGAGCAACAGTCACCAACTGCCACCAACTGTCAGCCAGATGACAGAGTCCAACAGCCCCCAGCTCAAGAGATGTATATCTCAGGAGCGTGGCGAAGCAGTGCTTGAAGGATCCTCAACTCACAGTAACACAGTCCACGGTTAGGTGTCCCACGGGCAGTGTTGCTTGGAGGTTGAGGCACAGGAAGAACAAGGCAGCTCTCTGGTCCGAAGATCCGGAAAGCAAGTGAGAGAGGGGGCGGAACCTGCGAAGCCCCTCCCACATCCGCCCCTCAACTCATCCTGCGCGCTCATTGGCTGTGCCGTCACAACAGATCCAACAATCTTCTGTGGCCATGTTGGCATAACAAATCTACCCATCACACATAAGCAACACTCTCCCCCTGGGTGGGTTAGTGCCCTGCTCCCCCAGTGCCACATGTACGACACCACCACTATTCTTCCTCCCCCTCCCCCCTTCTTTGTGTTGAAATAACATCTACCTACTTGAGTTTGATCTGACCTCCATCTGATTGCCTGTACCTCAACCTCTATAGTGTAAGAGTAATGGCTTTTCTTCTATACCACTGTGCTGATTATACTTACTGCAGGGGACTCATGTTGCACTTGTCTTTTTGTGATTGAATAACTTTGTTTAGCATAATTTAGGTTGTTTGCAATTCATTGTGACTGTGAATTGTGCCACAATAAGCAACGAGGCACAGACAACGGTCAGGGAATATTTCTTACCTCTCCTGGTTATATAACTAGCAGAGAGATAGCTGGGTCATAAGGTAGCTCCATTTCCATTTGCTTTGAATATCCCTAGATCACTTTCTATAGAGACTGTACATATCTACAAGAACAGTAAAGGAGAGTTCACGTCCCATTACATCCCCCAACATTTGTTGCGCTCTGATTTTATAATTTAGGCTGTCCTCTAGGGTGTTAGATGATATTTCATGGCTGTTCCAATTTGCATTTCTCTGATGGCTAATGATCAGGAGCATTTTCTCATATACTTATTGGGCATTCGGGTCTCCTCCTCCCTAGTGAAATGTCTTTTCAGGTCTTTTGCCCACTTCCTCAAGGAGTTAATTGTTTTTCCTCTTTTTGTAGGCTAGGAGGGTATTATAGATTTAATAATAAGCCCTTTGTCTGTTGTATCATTGGTAAAAATACTCTCCCAGTCTGTGAGTTCTCTTGTTGCCCTCTTGGGAAAGTCTTTTGATGCACACAGGTGTTTTATCCTGAGTATACCCCACTTGTCGATTTCAGGTTCACATTATCTATCATAGTTAGTCTTAAGTGTTCCCTGAGCCAAGGTTCTTAGTTTTGTCCTGATTTCTTGGTTGTTGGTCCTCATAGTTTGGGATTCTACTTCTAGGTCAACGATTCACCTTGTGTTTGTTCTTGTGCATGGGATCTTGTTTCATCTTTCTACTGGTGAATATCCATTGTTTATAACACCACCTGTTAAAGAGGACATCCACCTCTCACTAGATGCTTTTTGGAACCCTTGTTGAAGATCAGATGTCTATATGCTAGTGGTTTTACTCTGGGTTTTCTGTCTTTTCCATTGGTCTAAGTCTCTGCCATCATACCAGTACGATGCTTTTCTGACGATTGTGACTGTGTAGTAGGTGTTAAAATGGGGTCAAGCGAGCCCTCTGACTCTGTCCTTCTACTTCAGAAGTTCTCTGTTAATTCTGGACGTCTTCCCTTTCCATATGAAATTAATGGATGATGTTATAACTCCATTCCTGCCTTAGAAAAGGAGTTGCAAAGCCCTAAATTGCACATGCAGGGCAGCTAGCAGTGCGGGGGAGGTCTGGTGTGAGGTCCTGTGGCTGACTCTGAAAGGCTATCAGGGAATCTGGGTTTATGACCACTTTTAGACAGTCGTCTGGGGAAATTACTGTTCACTGCAGGAGTTAGGCCCAGGAAGGTGTCACAGACGCTGTCTCTGTGAACCTGGCATGGGGTTCGTAAAGTTCTCCTCTCATTCCTGTGGACAGCCTTTTCCTATCACAGTCTTGACTCAATGTTGTGTGGCATCGAGTGCATACGCTCTTCCCTGTGCCCTGTGCCCCCAGGAGTGACCAAGTCAATGGGAGGGCTCTGTCCAGGTGGTTTTTATGAAGGGAATATAAGGAAGGGGATGTATGCTTCATGGCCTGTAGGCAGATAACCTAGGCATTCATTTGGACATTTGTCTCTAAGTATTGTTTCACTGGTGTTTCCCCTGATAGGAGAGGACTCATACAATAGCTGTACTTTTGTGACTGACTGACCTCATGCAGCATAATGGGTTCCAGGAGCTTCACGCATGGTTTCTATCTTTCTTCTCCCCACCCACCCCACCCACCACCACCTGGGGAAGCATAGTACACCATAGTGTCATTATCCACTCCTACAGTGTCTGGCCTTCGACTTTGTCTCCAGCTTCTGGCTATCGTGAACTGTGCTGTTATGACTATGGCAAAGCATGCCTTCACTCACATTGGGTCATTTATTTCTTTGGGGTCTGAGTTTTACAGTGGTATTCCTGGATCATAGGCGATTTCAATCCCCAGCTGCTTTGTGTATTGTCCCATCATTGTTCATAATCCATGTTCTTGAAGTAACTTGGGTTGGTGTCACCGTGGCAATGTGTGATTCATGAGATTGTGTCTCCAGGGGGCTGGACCAGGATTCTCAAGGGGTTAGAAAGTGTGATGATGTCAGCCTAGATGATGAGGTCACAGGATCTAAATAATTCCATGAAGAACTTTGTGAAGGGTCCATGAGGGAGGGGGAAGCAGGGATGGATGGGGGAAAGGAGGAGTTGATGCCAAGGGCTCAAGTAGAAAGCAAATGATTTGAGAATGATGATGGCAACATATGTACAGATGTGCTTGACACAATGGATGGATGGATTGTGAAAAGAAGATATAACTATTAATGCAAAGGATGTATGTATATATTGTGATTAGAGCTGTATGAGCCCCCAGTAAAATGGTTTTTAATAAAAAAAGAAAGAACTTTGTGATCAGCCTCCAATGAGTGAGAAGCATTTTCCCAGTGCGTGTGGTTTTCTCTCCCTGCAAGCTCTGGCATTTTTTGCCAGATCTGTGAGAATGCTTCTCCTTCATCTGAACTATAGTTCTTCAGTCTGGTAACAGGAAGCTGCCCTGTTTTGTCTTTATCTCCTATTCATCAATCCTCCCTGTGAAGAAGCAGCCTGACCTCTGACCTACCATCTTAAGTTTCACCAGCCACTGGAGCACCTTGAGTCGGGAGAACAGCCCAGACTGAAGTCTGAGCCTTGCCAGTTTCTACAACTGTGAGGGGGGGAAAAAGGAGCAATGTTTAAATTTGATGAATGGTTCTTGGGAGCAAAGTGGGAGAGGGTCGCAGAGGTTGGAGGGCTGGCTGCCCACAGTTCAGCTCTCCTGGAGATCAGAGCAGACCCGTGTTTCTCTCCCCAGGTCAGGATTCCTCTGGAAGCAGATTGATCATGATGAACTTTGGGAACCCACCCAGGCTCCTGGACCTTGCCAACTAGGGTGTGTTGTAGAATGAAGCCTCACCCATTGCTGCTCTGGAGTGGCTGCCCTCAGAACTCTTCCCACCCTTGGTCATGGCAGCTGTTGTAGGGAGAGACAGTGAGACAGTGACAGCCATGGGGAGTTCCAGCCCTTCATCCAACTCCCACTAGGGGAAATCAGCAAGTCTTGGCATTCTCACCAGGACAACTTAAAGACTGTACTTGAGTGTCTTGACATCCCACCTGCCCAGAAAGCTCATCCCAGAGGATGCTGTGGCAGTCACCTAATCTTGTGTCAATTTGAGGATTAAGAGTATAGGTGTGTGTGTGGGGGGGGACTCTAGCCTGTGAATCTGGAGATAGCCAATGAGATCTCTCTGTCATCATGGTTTTCCCTGAGATTTCTGGGAAATCCGGCTGTATTCCCCTGTTTGATGGTGAAAGACTCACTACTCAGTCCCTTGGAGATGCTCTACTGACAAGACACATGGCAGCATGCTGAGAGATCCTGAGCCCTGGAAAATGAAGGAGCCACAGGAAGAATCCTGCCAGAGCTGAGATGCCTCTGGATATCACCACTGGATACATAAGACTGCACCCACTGGCCTGTGATTGTCCTGGTGTCATTGCTTGGGCTTCTTGAGTCTTAAGAGGGCTTATAGATTGATATCAGAACATATGGGCTAATATCGAAATGGACTTGGATTAGACTGGGTTGGGATGTTTTCTCAATGTTCAATTCCTCTTGTATATAAACCTCTTTCTTATATGCATATGAATGTTTATGAATTTGTTTCTCTAATCTACCTGGACTAACACAGATGCTAACTGGAAGTGCTGGATTTAGGCCTGAACACTAACATCAACTTCTGCAATGTGTCATTTAGATCACCATCCCTTGATTCAGTGGCCTCCTCAGAGGATCCATTTGGCACTCATGCAAGAACTAAGACTTAAAAAGGAATGATTCCAGAGCTTAGATGTGCTCACAGACTTATGCTTGCAGAAAACCATCACAGATGAATTAATTGCTCACCTTCCTCACTGAAAGGCAGTAGCTGCCTTTTCTGTGCTCTAGGAAGCTGGAAGCAGACTAAAATTTTTGTATCTCTGTTTCATCAATTATCATATTTATAAACCATCTACTTCCCCCAAATTAAATTAAAAATCAAGAACCAACAACAACAAAAAACAACCCCCCACACCAAGATACAAATCAATCCCAGGGTTTCTTTGTATTATTGTATCTCTTGTACACCACTCCTGGTACTATAATGTGTTAGTCTGGGATGTCAAGGAATCAAATTCACTGACACTCATATGTGTAGCAGAATGAACTTTAGGTAAAAGAGTGATTGCATTTGTTTGTTTGTTTTTTGTTTTTGTTTGTGGGGCATCACTGCCTTCTGGTGGTGGGAGTAGGAGACCTAGCCTTGCTGCTGGATTTGAACCTCCAACCCAGTAGGCCACAGTCCTGTGTACATCCACTATGCCACCGGGGCTCATCCAAGAGTGATTGCATTTTGAGAAAACATCCTAGCCCAGTCTAAATCAAGTCCATAAATCCAATATTATTCCATGTGCCTAATACTAATCCACAACTTCCTCTTTAAACTCATGCAGCACATGCAATGATGCCAAATGTAGGAGGATCATAGACCAGTGGGTAGAAGATTTGTGGATCCAGTGGCAGTGGGTGCATCTCAAAGCTGGAGTGATTCTCAATACATCTCATCCAGCTCTCTGAGTGTCTCAACACAAGGACATGTAAGGCAGACAGAATGGGGCTGTCCTCCAGTGAGCTATTTATCTCTGTCATCCCTCCAAATGAGGTCATCAAAGTGCGACCTTATTGACAGGCTAGACTCTACCCCTTCCCTCAAGTTGACAGCAGATTTTGTAACTGCCAACGAGGTCTACCCAACTTCCCATTATTGACGCTATCATGAATGCAGTGCAGCTGACCTCTGCTGAGGAGGTGAGATTATGAGATGGTTGGGACCTGCAAAGTCCCTACTGGTTTGCTCCGTACCTTGCTCGGATGGTTCACCTGCATACAATCTTTATCTCTGGATGCACCACATATTCCATAGTCCCTGGGAATGTCTATGAGGATGCTGCAAACAGGCTACTACTTCAATTCACCTCTCAGCCTGACAGCCTGGATCAGATCCAAAGTCTCTTGCTACACTCTAACCGAATTACTCCATTGCTCTTTCCACCAGCTGCTCAGATACTTGCAGACAACCTTGAAAACTTAGTCATCGCACACTTGGCCATGATTGGACATACCTGTCCTCATGTACCAGCACCTAAAGTCCTTGGGTTTGAGTGGTGTACATAGAAAAAAGTTTGAACTATGAACTTTGAATTCCTCCCTGTTCTACTGAACAGAATCTCAGCCACCCTACTCTACCTGGACTTAACTGACTGTGGTATCCAGGGCTCTAACCTCAATGATTTGCTGCTTGCTCTGAGAGCCTACACTCAGGACTTCAGGTTCACACTGTCCAAAGATGTAAGTTTACCTTTCTACAGCTTCCTGTGACTGTACACTGAGATGGGGTCCCCCAATGAACTCTTCACTGGGTTATTCTTAAAGAGGTGACGGGGAGCTGAGGCTGACCCTGCCACCAATCAGGTCCCGCAGAGTAAACTTTGCCTCTTGGAATTTTCCCAAAGATTGTGGTGCAACCTGCATCTGTGTGGACATCGAATGCCATGACCCTCTTCATTGCCATTCACATTGGTCATGAGGAAACTACCTCCCAATTCATTGGCTTACACAGTCAATCTCACTCTGGCCCTGATGAAATGATATCCAACCTCATTACCAAAGGCTGGTCCCATCCAGACTGCCTGACTTCTGGGAACCCTGTGACAGTCATATTGACACATGACACTTGACAGTCCTTCCACATGGCTCAATGTACAACAAAGACATGTGTTATGTACTTTGCATACAATGGATGGATGTACATATTGTGCTGGGATTTTTGTGAGCCCCCAATAAAATTATTTTTTAAGACATGTCTTTAAGACAATATAGAACATGTTTAAAGGAGGGTAGGAGGTAGGACTAAACATTAGTTTCTGGATCTGGATAACAACTGATGCAAGGTTATAAGGGATATTAGATGACTGAGATAATTTCAAGAGTCAACAATGAAGGTAGTAGTGGGGTAGGGATCCACTGGACCTGATTATGATTACACAACCCCTTAAAGGTGATTTAAACTTGGAGGGCAGGGAGAGCGTTGTTCTAAAATTAATTGTCTTGATGACTATAACTCTTGCTATGATTGAATAATTGATGCATTGACTTTCATGGTATGTGGATTAGATGCCACTAAAGATGTAAAGAAAATAAGAAAGAACAAGAGGTTCTGGTAGAGTACCCATGAGCTCTGGCTTCAGATAGCTGAGGGTTTGACCTTCTCAATGAACCAGCACAGAGTCCGTCTCTGATCTCTCGTCCAGTCATCCACCTGTGATCACCTCCCCAGGGCTGGGGCACATGCTCCTCCCCTGACCTGGAATGATCTCTTTCTTAGTCTGAGACTTGAGCTGGGTGGTTGGTGGCTCCTCAGATAAGGACCCAAAGACATGAGACTGGGTTCCTGATGACACAGTTCCAGGAGCTGCTGGTGGTGGTGGTGTTGAAACGTCAATCCAATGCATTCAGTTTGCATCTCCTGGGCAACCAGGGTCTCAAGTCTACCCAGTGCAACCACGAAGTCGTGGGTGGATGCATAGTTCTTTTTGTACAGCGACTCTGTGCGTGCCTTCCATTTTCTTTGGATGGTCTCTCGACCATGCCGCATCCACCGCTTCTCTGCCAGCTGCGGTCCCATGGTGACTGGTGAGGATGACGCAGGACTGGGTGGTGTTTCCTTCTGTGGGGCAGAGGGCCTGATGGGTCGGGAAGGACGGGCTGCCTCTTCACGATAGCAACATCTTTCAGAATTATGTCCTTAGACTTTTAATTGTGCGACTCAAGGCTGGAACTTCCCCTCCATTGCCACCAGTGTAAGGTATCCTATCGTTCCTTCAGGTTAACAATTCTCATGGTGTTCACCTGTGAGCGAACTACACCCCCAAGGGATTTATGACAACCCAAGTTTCATCCTGTCTCAGGACTTGTATCAAAGTTTGTGATGCGATCTGCATTGCTGTGAACAACGAACACCAGATCTCTCTTCTTTGATCTCTGTTCTCAATCATAACTTCTGCCTCTGGATCTCAATGCCAATATCTGAAAGACTAGCGTTTCCCAAATTGGAGTGGTTTGAATGGGGCTCACAAGGATTGAGTCAGGACACTGGAGGTTTTGGTCAGAGGATGCATCTGATATGACCAGTCTGACTGTGGTCAACCCGTAATTGAAACCGGGAAACATGGAAGACAAGGAATACGGAGATCTGCTAAGACCAAAGGTGACCCCAATGCTACAAAGGGACAAAGACCTTTCCTCCAACTCCTTCCAAGAGAGAAACCCACTGCTTACAACCCTGCCAGCCCTTTCTTTTCCCTGCCACTTGCAATAGGAGCTAACAGATACCTCTGCAAAGCTATCCTCCTGTGGTATTTATTGCTCCTGTAGTAAGGTGACCAGGGATCCCGCTTTTTAACAATTTAACAAGGTCCCGCAACATTTTAAAATTAAAATAAATACGGCTGAGTCCCAGTGGCATGGTGGTTGAGTGCGGGACTGCGGCCCACTGGCTTGGCAGTTCAAATCCAGCAGCAGCAAGGCTGGGTAGCTCCCACGACCACCAGAGGGCAGTGAGACCCCCCAAAAACAAACAACAACAAAAACAACAACAAAAATTAAAAATAAATAAATATATTACAATACTATTTCTGCATTCTATGAAAATTTTTGTTGCTCCACATGGACCAAATTTTAAATCAAGAACAACCCCCCTCCCCCTGATCAATGGTGTCCCGCTTAAAATCTGGTCACAGTGTAGCAGGACCATAAAACTTTAGACTAGTGGTTCTCAACCTGTGGGTCACAACCCCTTTGAAACCCAAGACCATTGGAAAACACATCAATATTTCACAATATATCATTACATATTTTGTGATGAATCACTATGCCTTAAGTATGTTTAATTATGTTCATTTTGTAACAGTGAAAATGCATCCTGCATATTAGATATTTACAGGATGATTCATAACAGTAGCAAAATGACAGTGATAAAGTAGCAATGAAAGTAATTTTGTGGTTGGGGGGGTCACCACCACATGAGGAACTGTATTGAAGGGTGGTAGCATTAGGAAGGTTGAGAACCACTGCTTCAGACGGTCTTGGAGTGAATTCACTGCTGTCATGACATAGAGCGTGGTTGTTGGACTCAGCAGAAACTGGCACCCAGAATTGGGGATTCTTGTCACCCCTCTACATCTGTTCCACATTGCCACCTAGGCAACACTTTTAGACCACTTGATCCATATGTGATGCCTTGTTGACCATGTCCACTGTGCTGGACAGTGTTTCTCAGTGCTGGTCCAGTTAAGTTGTGATGTTCTCGTTGGAGGCCTGGTGGTGTCTTCATGAATGAGCCCTGGTGTGTTAGGAAGGAAGTGCTTCTACTAAGACAGCTCTGCACAGGCCTGAGGACCACTCCCATTAGTCAGTGCACAGAAGAAACACCAGACTGTCTGCTCCAGCAAAGGTCTACAGCCTTCTCTTAGAAACATCCTACTTATTTGGGATGTTTCCTTTTCTGCATCAACTTGATGGGGTCTTGGTACTTAATAATATGGCAGGTATGTAATGATGGAAGCTTTGGAGTTCTGGGCTATGTCTTCTTCTGTTAACTGGGCGCTGGGGCTTCAAACTCTCCACTTCTCCAATAGTGAGAGGAGACTTTGTCTCTCCTGTAAACATACAACATGATGTTTCCACAAGGGGGTGATATCGCACCCCAGAGGTGCACTGCAATGACCCACAGGACTACACGATGGGCCATTGTGCAAACATTTCACCTGTCCTGGATGTACAGAGTGATTTTATTCTGAAGAGAGGCCGGTCCAGAGAACAAGTTTAGCAACCTGTGTTTAATCACCCTGAGAAACCAAGGCAAGAGCTCTTCTCTGTCCCTCAGGGTGGCTCTGAGCAGGAATAAACTCCATGGCCAGTGGGTTTGGTTTCTTTTGTGTTTTAATGGAACAATTTGACATGTAGTGATCTTTTATGTGGTGCGGTGTGCCTAGGTGGTAAGTCAAGTGTCACAGCATTCGGGGTGGGATCCCACAGTCTGCATCCTCTCATAGCCCTGATGATATCCTTAGTGGGACATCATACCAGGTGACTTGTCTCTATTGTCACATCATACCTCTAGCACTCATCTCTACTGTGACATTAGACCAGAGGGCCGGTACTTGTTTCTATTGTTACATCATACCAGGGTGCTAGCACTCATCTCTATTATGACATCACATCAGGGGAACAAGACTAGTCTCTATTGTGATATCATGCCAGGAAGACAGCAGTCTTCTCTATTGTGACACCATGCTAGGAGGCCAGCCCTAGTCTGTATTGTGACATCATATTAGGTGGCCAGCTCCAGTCTCTGTGATATCATACCATACCAGAGGGCTATCATTAGCCTATATTGTGACATCATCATAGGTCATTGACCCCTAGGCTCTTTTGTGAAATCCAGCACTCATCTCTATTGTGAAACCATACTTGGAATCCACTCGTCTCTATTGTGACATCATACCAGGGCAACTCTAGTCTGTATTGTCACTTTACACTAGGTGGCCAACCCTAGTCTCTATTGTGAAATCATACCAGGTGGCCAGCACTCATCAGCATTATGACATCATACCAGAGGGCCAGTACTCATCTCTATTGTGACATCATAGCAGGGGGCTAGCACTTGTTTCTATGACATCATACGAGGAGGCCAACCCTAGTCCATATTGTGACAACATACTAGGACCAGGACTTCTCTTTATTGTGACATCATACCGGGGCCCATCACTCATCTCTATTGTGACATCATACGGGGGGTTAGCCTTAGTCTCTATTGTGACATCATACTAGGGGGACAGCAGAAATCTCTATTGTGACATCATACTAGGTGACAGCACTCCTATCTATTGTGACATGATAGCGGGAGGCCAGCACTAGGACCAGCACTAGTCTATCTGATATTGTACAAAAGGGCCAGCACTAGTGTCTATTGTGACATCATACTAGGAGGCCAGTTCTCATCTCTTTTGTGACATCACACCAGGGAGCCAGTACTTGTCTCTATTGTTACATCATACCAGGGGACTAACACTTGTTTCTATGCTATCATACTAGGAGGCCAGCCCTAGTCCCTATTGTGACATCATGCTAGAGGAAAAGGGTTTCTCTCTATTGTGACATCATACCAGGAGCCCAGCACTCTTCTGTATTGTGACATCATACAAGGGGGCCAGCAGACATCTCTTTGACATTATACCAGGGCCAGCACTCTTCTGTATTGTGACATCATAAAGGGGCCCAGCACCAGTCTCTAGTGTGAGTTCATACAAGGGGACCACTACTTGTCTCTATTGTCATATCATACCACATCATGCCAGGGGATCAGCACTCATCTCTGTGACATCATACTAGGAGGCCAGCCCTAGTCCTTATTGTGAAATCATGGTATGGGGCCAGCACAAGTTTATACTGTGACATCATGCGGGGGGCGGGGGGAAGCACGAGTCTCTATTGTGACATCATACCAGGGGGCCAGCGATCATCTCTATTGTGACATTATAACAGAACCCGGCACTCATCTCTGTGACATCGTACCAGGAAGCCAGCGTTCGTATCAATTGTTACATCATACCAGGGAGTCAGCACACGTCTCTATTGTGACATCATATCAGGGAGTCAGCACTCCTCTCTATTGTGGCATCATACAGGGGCCTAGCACTCATCTCTACTAACATCATGCCAGGGGGCCATCTCTCATCTCTATTGTGACCTCATACTAGGGGGCCAGTCATTGTCTCTATTGTGAAATCATACCAGGTGGCGAACACTCATCTCTATTATGACATCATACAGAGGGCCAACACTCATCTCTATTGTGACATCATACTAGGGGGGCTGCTGTAATCTCTACTGAGACATCAACTAGGTAGGCGACCACTCATCATGATACCAGGAGGCCAGCATGCGTCCCTATTGTCTCATCACTCTAGTGAGCCAGTCTATCTGACATCATACCAGGGGGCTTGCATTCGTGTCTATTGTGACATCATACTAGGAGGCCAGCTCTCATCTTCAGGGGCCACAGCAATCGTCTCTAGCAAGACTTCATACCAGGGGACCCAGCACTCGTAGCAATTGTGACATCATGCTAAGGCGTCTGCCCTCGTCTCTATTGTGACATCATATTGTGACATCATATTCGGGGACCATCATATTCGTCTCTAATGTGAAATCATACCAGGTAGCTAGCAATAGTCTCTATTGTGACATCATACCAGAGGATAGTACTTGTCTCTATTACATCATACCAGGAGGCCAGCCCTATGACTATGACATCATGCTAGGCGACCAGCAAAAGTCTCTATGGCAACCAACTCTTGTCTCTATTGTTACATCATACAGAGGCTAGCAGTCGTCTTTAGTGTGATATCATATAAGGGGGGCAGCACTAGTATCAATTGTGACATCATAGTGGGCAACCACTCATATCTATTGTGACATCATACTAGGTCACCAGCACTCGTCTATATTGTGATATCATACCTGGTCCAGTATTCCTCTCTATTGTGCTATCATAGAGTGGCCTATGATCATGGGGGGGGGGCATCCCTCATCTCTATAGGAGACCACTTGTCCCTATTTGGATACAATACTCTATTGTAAGTACTGAACTCTATTGTGACATCACATCAGGGGGCAAGTACTTGTCTGTATTGTTACATCATACAAGGGGGCCATACCAGGGGACCAACACTCATCTCTATTGTGACATCATACCAGGGAACCAGAACTCATTTCTAGTGTCACATCATACCAAACTCAACTCTATTATGACATCAAACTAGGGGCCCCCTAGGGGCCAGCCCTAATCTGTATTGTGACATCATAACAGGTGGCCAACTCTAGTCTCTATTGTGATATCATACCAGGGGGGCAACAGCAGTCTACATTGTGACATTATACAGGCCAGTCTCTATTGTGACATCATAACAGGGTACCAGCACTTGTCTCTATTGTGATATCATACCAGGAGGGCAGCACTTATCTTTATTTTGACATGATAGCAGGGAACCAGCAGTTGTCTCTATTGTGACATCATTGCAGGGAACCCACACTTCTCTCTATTGTGATATTATAACAGAAAACAGCACTTGTGTCTATTGTGACATCATAGCAGTAAACCAGCACTTGTCTCTATTGTAACATCATACTCGGAGGCCAGCCCTAGTCCCTGTGAAATGATGGTAAGGGGCCAGCACGAATCTATATCGTGGTATCATCATAGGTCACTGCCTCTTAGGCTATTTTGTAAATGCCAGGAGACCAGCACTCAACTCTATTGTGACATCATACCAGGGGACCAGCCCAAGTCTTTATTATGACATCATACCAGAGGGTCAGCACTTATCTCTATAGCATCATACTGGAGGTCCAGGCCTAGTTGTGACAACAAGGGGCATATCTGCATTCTCTATTATGACATCATACCAGGGGAATATGACGTGTCTATTATGCCAGGAAGCCAGCACTCTTATCTAGTGTGACATCATACTAGGAGGGCAGCCCTAGTCTGTATTGTGACATCATACCAGGGGTCCAGCTCTAGTCTCTATTATAACAAAATACCCAATGGTAACAGTTCTCTATATTGTGACATCATCATAGTCCCCTAGGCTCTTTTGTGACATCATGCCAGGAAACCAGCACTCATCTCCATTGTGACACCATACTACGGGGCCAGTACTAGTCTCTAGTCTCTATTATGATAACACACCAGAGGGTCATCACTTGACTCTATTGTGACATGATACTAAGGGGTCTTCCCTAGTCTCTATTGCGACTTTTTACCAAAAGGCTAGCACTCATCTCTATTGTGATATCATACCAGGGGTCTAACACTCTTATCAATTGTGACATCATGCTATGGCGCCTGTCTTAGTCTCTATTGTGACATCATACTAGGGGGCGAGCACTTGTCTCTATTGTGACATCATACTTGGGGACCAGCACTTGTTTCTATGACATCATACTAGGAAGCCAGCCCTAGTCTCTATTGTGAAATCATTCCAGGTGCCAGCACTCATCCCTATACCAGGAGGTCAACAGTAGTCTATTTCAGACATCATCATTTGTGAATTCATACCAAGAGGCCAGCACTCATCTCTATTGTGACACCATACTAGGGGGCCAGGAATCTTCTCTATTGTGATATCATACCAGAGGGATAGCACACAAGTCTATTGAGACATCATACCAGAGGCCAGCTCTCCAGGAGGCCATCACTCATCTCTATTGTGACATCATACTGGGGGATTAGCACTTGTTTCTTTGATATCATACTAGGAGGCCAGCCCTAGCACCTATTATAAAATCATGGAAGCGGTCCAGCAAATCTCTATATGACATCATACCAGGGAAACAGGACTAGTCTCTATTGTGACATCATGTCAGGAAACTAGTACTTTTCTGTATTGTGACATCACAGTAGGAGTCCAGCCCTAGTGTCTATTGTGACATCACACCAGGCAGCCATCTCTAGTCTCTATTGTGACAACATACCGGGGGTAGCACTTGTTTCTATGACATCATACTAGGAGGCCAGCCCTAGTCCCTATTGTGAAATCATAGTAGGAGTCCAGCACGAGTCTCTCACATCATGATGGGGGGGGGGCAGAACGAGTCTCTATTGTGACATAATGCCAGGAAGCCAGCACTCTTCTGAATTATCACATCATACAAGAGGGCCAGAAGAATTCTGTTCTGTGATATCATACCTGCGAGCTGGCTCTACTTTCTATTGTGACATCATATCAGGAGATTGGCACTTGTTTCTATGACATCATACTAGAAGACCAGCCCTAATCTCCATTGTGAAATCATGGTAGGGGGCCAGCACTTCTCTCTGACATCATACCAGGATCCAGCACTCATGTATATTGTGGGATCATTCAAGGGGGCAGCAGAAGTCTCTATTGTCACATCATTCCAGGGGAACAGGACTAGTTTCTTTTGTGGCATCATGCTAGGAAGCCAGAATTTTCTGTATTGTGACAACATACTAGGAGTCCAGCCCTAGTCTGTATTGTGACAACAAACCAGGAAGCCAGCTCTAGTCTCTATTGTGACATTATACCAGGGATCCAATACTCATCTCTAGTGTGACATCATGTCAGGGGGCCGGTACTTGTCTCTATTGGTACATCATATAAGGGGGCCACCATTGATCTCTATTATGACATCATACCAGGTGTCCAGCAGTCTTTTCTATTATGACATCATACCAGAGGCCCACATCTCTATTTTGACATCATACTGGGGGTCCAGCCCTAGTCTCCATTGTGACATCATACTAGGGTGTCAGAACTCATCTCTATTATGACATCCTACCTGGTGGCCAGCACTCATCTCTATTATGATATCATAACCCACATCTCTCTTGTGACATCATACTGGGGTGGGGGCAGCTGCTCTATTGTAACTAAGTGACCATCACTCATGTCTATTATGACATGATACCAGGTGGCCAGCACTCATCTCTATTGTAACATCATTCTAGGTGGCCATCACTCATGTCTATTGTGACATGATACCAAGAGGCCAGCATGAGTCCCTATTGTCACATCATTCTAGTGTCCCCCAGCACTAGTCTGACATCATACCAGGGAACCAGCACTCGTGTATATTGTGACATCATACCAGGAGGCTAGTACTTTTTTCTATTGTGACATATTATTAGGAGGCCAACCCTAGTCCCTATTGTGAAATCATGGTAGGGGGCCAGCACCAGTCTCTATTTTGACATAATACCAGGGAAGCAGCAATTCTCTGTATTTTGACATCATACCAGGGGCCCAGCACTACTCTCTAGTAGCATCATAAAAGGGGCCAGCAGAAGTCTCTATTGTCACATCATACCAGGGGAACATGGCTAGTCTCTATTGTGACATCATGCCAGGAAGCCAGCATTCTTCAATATTGTGACATCATTCCAGGTGGCCAGCTCTAGCCTCTATTGTGACTTTATACCAGGGCATCAGCACTCATCACTATTGTGACCTGCCAGCACTCGTCTCTGTGACACCATACTAGGGGGGCAGCACTCATCTCTATTGTCATCATGCCAACGGGCCATCCCTCATCTCTATTGTGACATCATACTAGGGGGTCAGCCTTAGTCTCTTTTGTGAAATCATACCAGGTGGCCACTTGTGTCTATTATGGCATCATACCAAAGGGCCAGCACTTTTCTTTACTGTGACATCGTACTGGGGGTCCATCCCTAATCTCTATTGTGACATCATACTAGGTGGCCAGCACTCATGTCTATTGTGACCTGATACCAGTAAGCCAGTATGAGTCTCTATTGTCACATCAGAGAGCCAGCACGCGTGTCTATTGTGACATCATAGTAGGAGCCCAGCTCTCGTCTCTATTGTGTCATCATCCAGGGGCTAAAACTCGTCTCTGTTGTGACATCATACCAGGGGCCCAGCACTCATCTCTATTGCGACATCATACCAGGGATCCAGCACTTGTTTCTATTGTCACATCATATTTGGGGGCCAGCCCTAGTCCCTATTGTGAAATCATGGTAGGGGGCCAGTAGGAGTCTTTGTAACATCATACCAGGGGAACAGCATGTCTCTCTATTTTGACATCATACAAGGGGCAAATACTCGTCTCTATTGTCATATCACACAAGGGGGCCAGCAGAGGTCTCTCTTGTGACATCATACCAGGGGACCAGCTCTAGTGTCTATTATGAAATCATGGTAGGGGACCACAATGAGTCTCTCTTGTGACATCACACCAGGAAGAACAGGATGTGACATCATGCCAGGAAGTCAGCACTCTTCTGTATTGTGACATCGTATCAGGGGGCCAGCTCTGGTCTCTATTGTAACATTATACCTGGGAGGCAGCACTCATGTCTATTTTGACATCATACCAGAGGCTAGCACTTGTCTCTAGAGTGACATTATACCAGGGGGCCACTACTTGTCTCTGTTGTGACATCATACCAGAGGGCCAGCATTGTTACAGTCCAGTAACACCTGGCTTACTTATCACCTAGGCTCACTATATTATAGATCGTTACATGGGTGATAAAATCTACCATGAGTATAATAAACTAAACCAGGCCCAGTGGCCAATGTGTTTGTTCCCACTCACAATAACCCTGTGGGACAGGGAAGAGCCATTCCCTTGATGTCTGTAGGGTTTGAGGGCATCCCACAGCCAGTCCAGTTTGCTCTCTTTAGTGTTCATCACAGCTGTTCCAGAGATGGTCTTGACCTTCAGGGGATTTGCTAAAGGTATTTGGGATCTCATGGATGGGTTTTATTTCCTTCATCTTCAATTTGAACTATCTGAACAACTGATGGCCTCTTTCACAATGGGCCTCAGCTTTGTTTTTGACCCCTAGTAAAGAGCTTCTCCAACATCTCCTCTAGTTCAAAGCTTTGATTCTGAGGCTTCACTTGGGAGGAGGCTATAGACGACAGGGAAATCTCAAATCCATTTGCTGAGTAACCTCCTCCTTTGAGCCTCACTGAATTCCTTGGGATCAGTAAGCAAGGAAGCATATAATCCTTCTTTCTGGCAACATGATTTGGAATCATGGATTACTTCCACCGTTCTCCATCAGCCCCAAGGAGGCAGTCTTTTAGGGACTTACCTGAGTGTGTCATACAGACATACAATCAGTGGAGTTGTATGGTCTAGAGCAGGGTTTGGCAAACTTTGGGCACAGAAGAGCCGATATAGGCGGTCAGAACAATTAAAAAATTATTCCAGTGTCATGAAGATATTTTAACAAAGAAGATACTCATTTTCGAATATCACACTGTAAATTAAGTTAGGCTGAGTTCATTTATAATTTTATTTCAGAGTCACATTATCAAGCCCAAGTTTGCCAACCCCTAGTCTCCGGTATGAAACCTTGGAAGTCTTGTGCTGACTGACGTGGATGGAAGGTCCATTGTCTAAAGTGCTTCTATCTGTGGGAGCACATGATCTCCGCTTCAGCTGGAGAAGTAGATGGTTTTGAAGCCCCCAACTCTTTTTTAAATCATTTCTTTGGCGGCTCATACAGCTCTTGTTGCAATCCATAATGTATCCATTGTGTCAAGCACATTTGTTGCCATCATCATTTTCAAAATATTTTCATTCTACTTGAGCCCTTGGTGTCAACTCAATTCCCTCCCTCCCCAGCCCTCCCTCATGAACCCTTGAAAATTTAGAAATGATTATTTTTTCATGTTTTATATTAATTGATGTCCCTCTTCACTCACTTTTCTATTGTTTGCCCCCTCTCCCCCGGGAGGGGATTGCATGTAGATCATTGTGACTGATCACCCCTCTCTCCCCACCCTCCAGGTATCACTACTCTCATTGTTGGTCCTGAGCGTTCTGGCTTCCCTGTGTTGCCAGCTCTTATCTGTACCCATGTACATGCTCTGGTCCAACCAGATCTGTAAGGTAGAATTGGGATCATAATAGTGGCGGGGGAGCATTAAAGAACTAGAGGAAAGTGGTATGTTTCGTAGGTGCTATGCTGCATCCTGAATGGATCATCTTTCTTGTGACCCTTCTGTAAGGGGATGTTCAATTGTCTACAGATAGGCTTTGGGTCTCCCCTCCACACTCTCACTCATTCACATTGATATGTTTTGTTCTGAGTCTTTGATGCCCGATTCCTGATCCTGTTGATACCATGTGATCACTCAGGCTGATGTGCTTCTTCCATACGATCTTTGTTGCTTCTCAGCAAATGGCCGGAAGCCTCCAGCCTTCAAGAATAGCTGAATGCAGCACAATGGACCAGATTTCCCAAACTGACATCCTTACATAAATACCACCTACCTTGAGTCATGAACCTAACAAGTTGATAGATATAATGAACCATTACCGCTAGAGGAGTTAAAGACACAGTCAGTGCCCTGAGTATGTAGTGAGGTGTGAAAGAGATAGAAGAACCGTGCACCATGATCTGTTTGCCCTGTTTGTATTGAGTGGGGCAAGTAAACCCATATGTTCATAGTGCAAAATAGAATGCACCAACACAAGAAGTAGACATACATGTCTTATGTAACATAGGCTCATGTTCCAGGAAAAAATTACAACATATATCAGGCTTTCACCAACAGAATTGTCTCCCAGTGCTGCTGGGTAGAAAGAAATGTTTAGGGCACTGTAGGAAATAAATGGCTTTCTCTCTTTGTTGACATTGGGGCCATTCAATGATTGAGGCCCGGCATTCCACCCCCTGCTCCCTGCAGGAACGAGTCAAGTGCAAAGTGTTTCCAGAGCGTGAGGGCGCTCAGATGCATCATCTGCCCCATGTAAGGTGCAAACCAGTTCAGGCTGAGCAGTGGCAGCTACAATCCACCTCCCCCTCTTGGACAGACCATTGCTGCATCATTTTGAGAACCTTCGAAAGTATAGAAATTGGGTCACAGCAGCAGTACATTTCAATTTCCTACAACAAAGGAACTGTCTGTGGATCCTAACCTAACCATGGATAGCCATGAGAAATAGGGATATTCCTAAGCCCTTAAATGTGTTTGTGTGGAACTTGTACATGAAACAAGGGAGAGTTGTGGTAATGGGGAATAGTGGGATAAAAAGGAAAGATGTGACAGAAAGACAAGCCTATCTGGAGGGGATAAAGAGGTGATGATATCAAGTAGTACAAGAAGCAAGAAAAGGTTTTGAAACTGTGGTGCCAACTGTACTATGTTGCTTGATATGCTTGAAATATCTAATGGTATGATATCTGTAAGAACTAATCATAAATGATTAATATATAATATATATTAATATCCATCTTTCTTGAAAGAAATATGGCCAGAGAGCTTCTTATATGTTTGGATGGTAGAGACTTTGCCTTACATTTTTGGACATGTGTTCAGGAGTAGAGCAGAACCTGGAGGACAGTGAAAAAAGGAAGGCCTTTGATGTGGTGAATGAACACAGTGGCTGCATCAATGGCCTTAAGTCTACCAATAGTTGTGAGAGCGCAGGGTTTCCTTCTGTTGTGCACGGGGTCCATATGTGCTGGTGCTGACATACTGACATCTAATAGCAGCAATGCCCTTGATAATTGAATTTACCATGTGCTCGTGAGATACCTGTGCCATGCACATTCCTCAAATATGATCGGAGGCAGCTCATGATTGCCTCAACTTGTGAACTACACTACCTGTGTGACAAGCCAACCCATGCAGTGTGTCAATATAGCTGGAGTTTCCTTTGAGACCTGCTTTATCCCATTGCTAGTGTGTACAGTGCTTGACCTTGAACCTGCTGGATCCTGTCATCTTACATTGCTTGAGCTATCCCATCTGGGTCTGCTTGGCTAAATTCCTAAATGCTGACTAAATTCCTAAGTTGATGACCCACCCCACGGTTTGCTGCCTATGGGTAGATTCTGCCTGCATTGCCCAAGGGGAGACTTGGCTATCTGTTTCAGCATATTAACTGTTCCAAGGAAGTGAGTTGAACCGAATCTTTTGTACTGCTGTTTGGACTAATTAGGTATTATATTCCTTCGTACTATAAAAACTTATACATATAAAATCATAAGTGTCCTGGGTTTTCTTTCTCTAGAGAATCCTGCCTAATACAAGGTGTCACATGCAGTATTTCATTCTTGTAGAGGAAGTCTAAGAGTTTTTGACCTAGTACACTCTGATATGTGTTACCTCTGTGTAAATTCCATCGTTCTACTAGCAGGCACAGGACTCGTACATTTGGTACACTGGCCACCCTATTCTTTTGCACATCACATTTCAAATGCTCCCTGGGAAGTGTTATGTCAGACATATCTTCTCTACATGTGATGATTTGTGTCTTCTGTCTGTGTGGTGGCGTCATGATTCTCCATGGCTTCACAGATGTGCAGTGATGTAAGTTTTGGAGCTCTGGTGTCTTCACAGATAACATCAAGACCTGGTTCCCATTTTCCAGACCTGTTTCTGCTGAGTAGAGCATGAACAGACTTTGTTATGCGTAGACATGCTCTTGCAAGTACACAAAGCAAAAGGAGGAATCCTTAGGTTTTGTACTCTCACTATAAGGGAAAGAAATACCACAAATGCAAAGCTTTGAAAACAGATGTTTATTATCTCCTTTTGCAAATGGTGGGAAACAGAAATGTAGGGAAAGGTTGCAGGCAGTGAGTTTCTCTCTTGGAAGGGAGAGGAGAAAGGTCTCGCTAGGTTGCAACATCTGGAAATCTGCAGTACTACAAGACCTCCACTTTGCCTGACATCTGTGTTGCCTCCTTCTTTCATGAGCCCAAGGCAGGGGCCATGGTTTATAGGGATACACTTCGCTCTTGGCTGTTGGCTCTAGATGGGGATTGGCATGGCCCTAGCATAATGGCTTCGATAAGCCATCCTTGTCTTTCCATTCCTTGTAGACTATGGAGGAAATGCAATCAATGGTTGACTTTAGTCATGCTGGTCACATCAGTTATATTCTTTAAGTGATGTCTCTACCCTCCCTCTTAATCATAACACATATAAGCTAATCCTCAGGAACTCAATCAGAATCTCACTAATACAAGAAATACTAGTCTTTCAAAAATGGCACTGAGATCCAGAAGTTGTAGGTAGGATTGAAATGACCAAGAAGAGACACGTGGCATTAATTTTCCAGATGAATGAAGATTACTTCACAAACTTTACGACAAAGTCTGTAAGTAAATCCTACTGAGTAGTACCTGTTGGGCTGAAGGATCAACCTCAGCTCCTCCATCACCTCTTCAAGTGCACCCTGGTTCAGACTTCCTTGGGGGCCCATATAGCAATGCAGAGGGACAGGAAGCTGTAGAAAGGTAAACTTGCACCTTGGGACAGTGTGAGCCAGCAGGTCCTGTAGGACAGCCATGGACACTGGGTTTCCACAGAGCTTCAAGGTGCTAAGCTGAGAGCAGGCACCCAGAGCAGGCAGCATGTCTCTAAGGTCAGAATCCTGGATGCCACAGTCAGCTAAGTCTAGGTACAGTAGTGTGGCTGAAACCCTGTTCAGCAGAGCAGGGAGAAAGGCATAACTGAGGCCATCCCTGAGTACACTATTCAGATCCAGGGACGTTAGATGGCTGGTGCAGGGACACGAGGACAGGTATGTCATGTCATGATCCAACAGCATGCAGTAACTCAGGCGAAGGGTCTCCAAAGGGGTCTGCAAGCATCTGAGCAGCAGGCGGAGGCGGTTATTGAAGAATATGACAGAGTTCAGGATGAGGTGCTGGAGCTGACGGAGATTGAGGATCTGAGAAGAGAATTGGTCAAGTAGCTCCTTTACCTCACGCTCCTCCCTGTGGAGTGTACAATACAGGGAGCATCCAGAGAGAAAGAGTGTATGTAGGTGGACCATCCGGGCCAGATAAGGAGCCAACCAGGTGAGACTGTGCAGGTCCCATCTTCCATGAACTTCCACCTCATGCACAGAGTTCAGAGGTACCATTTCCAGGACCTGCTCAATAATAGGAAATTGTGGTTCATCCCCAACAAACTCCACCTTGCTACAGCACAGCTGTAGCAGATTCTTCCTCTGCTTGACTCTTTCAATAATGAAAGTGAGGAATTCACCTGGGACTTCTTCCTGAAAGCACAGGTCTATGAGCACCTGCACAGGGGTCAAGTGTTGATGTGGAACCACTAACATGGAGTTGTCCCTCGTGTGAGTCTGTATTTCTGGCTGGGTGACTTCTGACTCTTCATCTGAGATCACTGAGACGCTAGACTGGGTTCCTGCCCACACACTCCAGAAGTTGGTGTTGGTATTCATCCGTAAATCCAGCACTTTGAGTTTGCATCTCCTGGGTTCAAAATTGTGGACAAGCATGATATCAAGACCGTCCAGTGCCGCCTTTAAGATGTCATGGGGAGACGTACAACCCTCCAAGAGAGTCCCCAGGGGGAGGCGCATCAAGGGCCAGAACCCAATCATGGCCTTCACTATCTCTGTGTGTCCCCCGAGAACAGCTGCCATGAACAGGGGTGGGAAAATATCTGAGGGCAGCCACTCCAGAGAGGCAATGGCTGAAACCTCGTTCTGCAACACAGTGTGGATGGCCAGATCCAGGAGCCTGTGTCTTCTCCCGTCGCTCATGGTTGTCAATCTGCTCCAACAGGAATTCTGACCTGTGAATGAAAAGGGAGTTTGATCAGAACTCTCTGAGGGTCAAGCTGGTTGTCCCAATCCTCCAAAATATGAATCTCCTACCCCATCACCAACCTAGGTCAGGGGCTCAGATTTCAGATCAGTCAGTATCCTCTCCTGAATCAAATTGCCAACAGGTTGTTGCATCAAAGATGGGCAAGCGGATGTAGATGAATCAAAGTGTAAGGTATATGGTGCTTGCTTTCTCAAGGCCAAAGTCCTGCTGGTCAGATGAAAGGCCCAGATGTAGCACAAAGTTAGAGAGTACTGACACATGGGAGAGGAGACCATTATTTTCCAACTCTTGGATCCTGATAACAGAAGTCCAACTTAACTGACTACTTTCTCTGCAGGTGACCTTGTCTGCATTAACTTTCTAAACATTTATTTTGGGATGGGAGGAACAAGGACCTAAACTCATTCATCAGATTTATGACAGTTTGGACAGAAGCACAGGTAATAGAGAAATAACTCTTGTTTTGATTTTGTTTGGAAGCTGTTGGCTATTGTGAATAAGGTGAGGGTTTACACCTGAGATCTTTCATTTGATGCTCAGCAATTTGTCTATCAAACCACCTCAATCGCTTGTAACTCTCCATCTCCTGCAATCCCTGCTGAGATCTATTGTGCTATCACACATGGCCAGAGGGTTTCCCAGAGGCAAGAATGGCACACTTCATTTCACATACTTTGAACATATTGCCTGGAAATCCAGGCCCTGGGCAGGACATTATGGTTATTAGAGTGGAGGGGCAACACAAGAGAGTAAAGCCCTCCTTTAGACGGATTAACCCAGCGACTGCAACAATGGGCTCAAGCAGGGGAACAATTCTGAGGCAGCACAAGATTGTGTACTTGTTCCTCCTGTGGTGCATAGGGTTGCTCCAAGGCTTGGAACCTACTCAGTGACACACACACACACACACATCATAGGGAGAAAAGATTTTGTCACATTTCTGGAACAAAGGACGGAAGTTAGGAATGCTTTGTGTCTCACACACAATCCTTTGCCATTGATTGGGTTGTCCTTTGTGGGCAACCCACCTACCTGTGAGGTGCTTACACAAATGCCAAACAAACCACAAAGCCTTGAACACCTGGCAGCAGGAAAAGAAGCATCTTGAATCAGACCATCACATGGCTCCCCAAGCAAGACAGACAAGGCCAGTGGAACAAAGGTGCATTCATCCAATGGAAACTTCAAGACCTCTCTTGAGCTACAATGCCCTCTGTGATGGGAGAATATCTGTGAGAGTACAAGAAAGTATTCTTTATATAGAGGCTTCAAATTTGCCCATCTACCACTAATGAAGAAAACGAAGAATTCTAGGAACCTAATCAATCTTTGATTGACCAACGACATATTCAGGAGGCCTTGATAATTGCTGCCAATTGGAATAAGAAACCTGGAAAGCAAAAGAAAAGAAGAGCTGCTGCAAAGATGTCTTGGTAAAAGAAACAAAGTGGAGGCCACAGGATTAATCACATTGGTGAGGTCAATGATCTCACCATACTTATCTTTTCTGACAACACAAAGGTCAGCTATACATGTCTGTGGCAAGTGTTTTAAAGTACAAATGGGACTCCAATCCCATATGTTTGTGTGTGCGTGTTGTATATACTTGTGCATAAGCCAAATTTTCCAGCACATTTTTAATGCAGTTTTTGTCGTATAATGTCCCGGCGTGCGGGTCCGTAATTCGCAAGTCCTGGAAGGAGGAGCGGGAATTGGGGGGACAGGAGACGCGAGAAATGGAGACAAGACAGGATTCTGATCAAGTCTCGTTTATTGGGGCATAAGTCAGGGTATATATAGCCAATGGTCAGGAGTAAAGGTCACAGCTCATGCTAATGAGGTAAAGTCAACAGGGGGCCAATCCTAGACGAGTGCCAAATAAGGCTCACAAAAGGGGCTGTTTACAGTTATAGTTAACAGTTTACAGTTACAGTTTACAGTTTAAATATAATAGACTACTACTCTTAGGTGATTAGCATATAGTTACTGACAAGTGAAGGTCAGCAAGTCTGCAAGTTAAGCTTCAAAGGGCAGGGCTGTTTACACTTATAAAGATAATAGACTACTAAGCTCAGGCAACAAACAGTAACAGAGTTCAGACTAGTGACTGTAGCAAGGTCAAGCATGTCCAGGCTGGATCGCTCCGGACAGTATAATTAGGTGCCTCTTCTGATATTCAGGTCGGCTTAGTCTCGACTATATATGGCATATACCAGAGGTTCCCAAACTTATATGGTCTACTGTCCTCTTAAAAAAAAATTTCCTCATGACCTCCCTAGCAATGAAAACCTTCTGTACTCCAACCCAGAATCCAGGATAAAGTGTAGGTCTCTACTCTTACAATGCCCTGAGATCATTCCACACACCACCGGGGGGTGGTGGCGCCCACTTTGGGAAACTATGGTGTATATCAATCCATATATATGTATATATGTGTGTGGTACATATATACAATATATTTTAATATTTGATTTTAATATTTATATATTCTATACCTAGAGAGGGATACAGAGAGTAGATCATGGTACTGGGGGCTCTTACATGTCAATTTTATCAAGCAAATTGTATATATGAAAGAGCTTTAAAAAGAAAGAAAGAGCTTTAGCAGGGCTGGTGGTTGCGTTTTGGGCTGCTAACTGTAAGAAAGAGCTTTATATACAAGAGCAGTTGAATATAAAGAAAACATTCCCGCTCAGTCCAAATCAAGTTCTTAAGTCTGATACTAGCCCCTATGTCTAATACCAATCTATAAAATCCTTTTCAGACTCATGAAACACATGCAATGACACTCAATGCAGGAAGATCACAGGCCACTGGGTGCAAAATCTTGTAGATTCAGTGGCAGTGGAAGCATATCAGCACTGACAACGATCTCCACGTGGCTCTTCCAGTTCCCAGGGCTCAAGGTCTAGCAATATAGTGTCATGTGTCTTGTTAGTAGTGAGTCTCTCAGGGAGAGAGCAGAGAGTCTGTCTTCTGTCTCCAAGGAAGAAATTCAGGAATTCACAGAACCCTTAGGGGACGTCTATGCCTACACAGGGACCTCATTGGCTATGACCTGAATGACATACTAGACTCCACTCCTTTACTATTAATCTTTTCTTGTCCAAAATTGACACCTGATTATGTAACTACCACACTTCCCAAACCTCTCACCTTGTGAGTGTTTATATGTATGTATGTGTGTATGTATGTATATATATGTATATATAAATCTTATACTGTCCACCGTATTTCTTGACCCACATTTCTGTGATTCATCTCCCCCAGGAGGGGGGGTTATACAGCCATGATGGCTATCAATTCCCCCTTTCTTCTCACTGCATAGTCTCCCTGTACTGTCATGGTACTGCTGCTCCTGTTACTATTTCTGAGGATGTGTTAGTCTCGGTAGGCTGAACTGTCTTGGGATTCATGTGCTGAAAGTGCTTATTTGCATCAGTAGTAGGATTTGTCTAGTAGGATTTGTAAGGTAGAACTGAGGTCATAATTGTGGGGGGAATGTTGATTAAGTTTCATGTATGTCATACTGCACCATGGATGAATCATTTCTTCTGTCAGGGAATGTCCAATTATCTATAGATGAGGGGGTCTCCACTCTGACTCCTTTACTTCATATCAAAATAATTGTTTGTTTTTCCTCTTTCGAATACCTGGTCCTGTGGACACCTGATGATCACACAAGCTGGTGTGTTTCTTCCATGTGGGTTGTGTTGCTTCTCAGCAAGATGGTTGCTTGTTTAATTCAAGCCCTGCAAATCTCAGATGTTATATTTTTAATAGTCACACACCATCAACTTTCTCCACCACATTTGCTTGTGTACCCATAGACTTCAGCAATTGTGTCAGAAAGTTGAATAGCACAGAGTGCCAGGTTATTAGAATAGAGTGTTCTTGTATAGAGGGAAGACTTAAGTAGAGGCCCAGAGCCTGTCTGCTGCATTAATACTTTTAACATATAAAATATGTTCCTAGACCAATAGTCTTTATCATTCAATATATTTACATACATACATGTTTACTTTAATACCTATATCTATAGCTTTTATATCCTAGTTCTTTTTCTTTTTTAGGCATCACTGCCCTGGTGGTGGGAGTAGGAGGCCCAGCCTTTGCTCCTGGGAACCGGAATTGAACCTCCATCCCAGTGGGCCACAGTCCCGCGCACAACCACTATGCCATCGGGGCTCAGCCCCCTAGTTCTTTTCTCTATTTCTTTTTACTTTCCTCTTGTCCCACTATCACGTTCACACTTCATCCCATTCTCAGTAATTCCTCTGAGTTACATTACATTTGATGAAACACCACCAGGCTTTCTACATCCTCCTCATTGTTGATTTTAGATCTCTTGTTGTTCCCTTGTCCCTGAGCTTGTTAGCTCCCCACTCCCTTGCCCTGTCTCCTCCTCCCTCATTTCCCCCACCCACCACCATTCTAGAACCATTGGTCACATGGCTTTCTCCTCAGAACTGTTTATCCTACCTATCTTCGATGATAGATAGATGATTGATAGATGATAGATAGATAGATAGATAGATAGATAAAGAGAAAGAAAGGAGAAAGATTGAGGGGTTAGGGGTTCTAAATAGTCCCAGGTCTATCTGCTGACTTATATGCATGTCCCACAGCTAGGTCTGGTGAGGTACCAAGTACTTCCCCTGGTCAGAAGCCTGTTTTTGAGGTTCCCCAGGTCTTCATGACTTTGTTCCCTTTGCTGCTCTTGTGTTCCCTTCCTGATTCACTGGGGGGGAGGTGGGCCTGACATACTTCCAACACTTGTCTACAGTGTTGTCCCCTGTAGTGCAGTGAGTCAATGAAGGGATATCCTCTCTCCTACTGTGGACTGTTCTAAAGTCGTCTCTCTGCATTGGCTGCTCTTAGCAGAAATGACATCCTAGAGGTTGGGTGGGCCTGGATGATATTTTCTCTCTCTCTCTCTCTCTCTCTCTCTCTCTCTCCCTTGCTCCTCCCTCTCTCCTGCCTATATTTTGAGGAAGATAATTACCACTCTTGTACTAGACAGAACTAGTTGACAGTCTACCATTGCAGTAGGTAGCTTATTAGCAAGAACCAACGGAGCCCCAGGAGAATTCAAACTGCAGTGAATGCATTAATGAAAAACAAGGTTCCAGGAATTGAGCAAATACCCACTGAAATGTTTCAGAAAGCTGAAGCAGCAATGGAGGTACATACTTGTCTAAGGAAGGAAGTCACGGGAAGAGAACTACCTACCTGGCCAACTCTCTGTAAGAGATCCACATTTGTACCCAACTCAAAGAAAAGGGACCAAGTCGAAAAGATACCTAAAGTTCAATGTATGGAATGCCATCATTGATATACACAAGCAAAATTTTTCATAAGATCATCCAATGAAGACCTAGGGATCCTGGAGCAACAGCAATCTAGCTGAGTTGAATTATACAATATTAAGAGGCAGAAGAAGGGTGAGAATGATGGTGGGGGAGAAGGACAGTAAATGGAAACAGAGGATATATCTAGTAAGCAAAGCTGTGGATAAAGGTGTAAACATAGGTGTGTATGCGTGTAAATATACTACCTCATAAAATTAGAGATATTGGTCTATGTATGTATATTTACATGGTAATATATTGAGGTAGTGGATGAACTTTGGGCCTCTGCTGAAGTCCTACCTCCAGACAAGAATATTCTGTTCTAAAAACCTGACTTTCTGTGATACTCACCCTTCCAACAAGATCAATGATGACAAAATGGGTGCAGAAGCAAATGTGGTAAAGAAAGCCGTGGATGGTGCCCATTTATCAGAAGCTATAGCATCTTGGGTCCTAAAGGCTTGGAGTTAAACAGGCGACCATCTAGGTGGGAGGCAACAAGACCACCTGGAAGATGCTCATCAGCCTGTGCAATCA
>PVJH01006903.1:29057-97600 GCA_004026705.1 Nesogale talazaci
CCCCCCCCCCCCCCCCCCCCGCCCACTATCATGACACCATCCTTTCTTCCACTTTGGGCTAGACTGGAGCATGAACACTGGTACAGACAAGCACTCAGGACACACGGAATCAAGGTCAGGAACAGAAATGGAAGTAGTGGTACCAGGAGGGGAGGGATAAGGTGGGGCGAGCACGGGAGGAAGGGGGAACAGATGGCAAAGATAGACACGTAACACACCTCCACCCACAAGAGGGACTAACAACAGTTAGCAGGGGAGAAGGGCGACAGCTGTCAGGATAAGATATGAAATGAATAAAACCTATAATTTATCAAGGGGGTCACAAAGGTGAGGGGGGGAGGGGAGCAGCTACCAAGGTATTAAACAAAGCAAAAGTTTAGAAAATAATGATGCCAAAAAATGAGGATCTAATACTGAGAGGTTGAGATGAAGCCACAGAAAGAACTTACGAAGGAAAAGTAAAGATAGGTTTTATTGAATGGTGGGAAGGACTTTGGGGAAGGTAGGGGACAGCAGAGAAAGGGACAGGAGGATCTTGCCGCCACATTGAGGCAGTGGGACATATATAGGGCTTGAGCCAAGGACTTATGTACTGATAAGGGGATGAGGTTTTCTGATAGGAGAGTGAGGAGTGGCGTGGATTTCAGTTAGGGCGAGTGGAAGCAGGTCTCCTGATGACTGGTATAGTTTTAGCGTTGGTTTAGTCAGATGACCTTTTATAATTCCATTCATCTTTTAACTGCTTTAGAGGCCCGAGGCATGTATGGATTATGTAAGTGTCACTTAATTCTAGTGCAAATGACACTTGTGTGAATTTAAGACAGAAAACATAGGTTGTAGGAGCTGAAGAGGAGCATAGGACCCTATATGCTGGGAATGATGGGCCAGATCTTTGGCTTGGGCAGCTATCCACTTACCGTTTATGCTGGGAGACACTTTAGCTGTTAGGGATCTTTTTTACCTAAGTGGAGTGCTCAAGTGCGAGCAATGACTTCTGCTCTCTGAAAAGTGGTTCCATCTGGGAAACGTGCAGCTTCCTAGACCTGATCAAGTGAAACTACAGTATAGGTAGCTTGTCGCTGTCCCTGGGTGTCTATGACAACACTGTTGTTAACAATCAAAGTTAGAGCTGGAGTGGGACAGGGCTGATTTGAAAGTTAAGGTCGAGGGAGTGTCAGCTCCTTAATTACCTGTGGGCAGGTGTGACCGTCAGATCCCAGTGAGTCTGGAAGTTGAGGTGGGAAAGTTGCTGGGTTTAGGGAGAGAGAATGACGCAGACATATATTAGGGTTTTCAGTGAATATCAGGTGGATTTTTCAGGTGGCTGGGCGACAGTAGAGACAGAACTTGGTGTGAGAGAAGGTCCAGCAGTTCGTGGGTCATAGCACCTGGACAGGCTCTCTCACTGTTGTTAGTTTCAGAGCTTCTTTAGTAAGGGTAGCAGCTGGCAGCTCATGGGCACAGCTGCTAGCTTCTGACTGTCATATTTAACTGAACAGATAAGCTACTGGAGACTAGGTGGACTAGTCAGGACTTCAGCTGTTAAGTCCTGCCTTTTATTTATGTAGAGAAAGAAAGATTTATTAGGGTTTGGTAAATGTAAAGGTCGAATCTGGAAGGAGGATTTGTTGGAGTTTGTTAAAAGGTTGCTTTGATTAATTGGGGAGAGTCTAGAGGGCTAGCAGAGGTGACTGGTTTGAATTAGGTAGGCTGCAGGTGACCTTGTTTTTCCATGTTCTAGGAGAGTTATTATTTTGATATCCTTTATATTTCTTACACTCCAATCATTTTTTTTACCATGAACACATTTGCTTATTTTCATTAACGTCTCAGCAAACAGCTTTTCTGCAACTTATTCTGACCTTCTGCAACTTACTGTTTCCATTTAGACTTAAACATTCACTAAAATGAAAATTGTATTAACTAAGTGTTAACAAAGGGTTAAAGAGCTGCTGGGAATCGTTACTGCTGCATTGCATAAAGGTTACTGCAACCACTCCAGGGAGTTTAATGACTTTTGGTGTCTGTTTTAGAGTTAAACTCTGAGTGGTGGGGGTTAGGGTACAGGCCTAAACAAATAGCTGTGGAACCAGATAAGTGTGCTTTGGAGTGAAAGAAAGGTTAAAGAAGTTGGTTTGTGTTTGTCTTAGAGCTGTTTTTAAAAGCAAATGAACAAAAAAAAAAAAAAGCAAATGGACGCTGACAAGGTGGGTTAAGGGGGAATGATGAAAAAGGTGCCATTAGAGGTGGGGTGGTTAAAGGTTTTGAAGGGATGACTGTCAATTCCCTAACCTAGACCAGGGAAGGGGAAGTTGAGCCTGAGAAGGAAGGGAGGACTGAAAAGATAACTCTCTCTAGCCAACCAAGAAAGGATACCGGCTTCCTATTACCTTGGTTGTCACCTCGGGCTTGGCATGGGGGTGGGGGTGGGCATGTCACTGGAGTCATCTTTAATCAGTTGTGATGGCCAGGCCGAGCAATGTTAATGGCAGTGGCAGTTTTCAAGGTTTTTTTCTTCTTTTTTTAAATTTTATTGGGGGCTCTTACAGCTACTACAACATTCAGTACATCATTTGTATCAAGCACATTTGCACACATATTTCCACATACATTTCCCAATATTTTCCACTTGAGCCCTTGATACAAGCTCCTTTTAAAAAAAAACTCCTCCCCTTTCCCTTCCCCCCCTTTTTAAAAAAATTAATCATTTTATTGGGGGGGCCCCTACAACTCCCATCACAATCCCTAACAACATCAGTTGTATTCAGGCCACTTTTACACACCCATTGCCATCATCACTCTCAAAACATTCTCCCTCCCTCCCTATATTACCCTTCCTCCCCCCTTCCCCTTGAATGCTTAGTAATTTACAAATTATTTTTTCATCCTGTACACTGCCCAATGTGTCCCAACACTCACTTCCCTGTTGTCCATGCCCCAGAGAGGAGACTACGTGTAGATCCCTGAAGTTGGCTCTCCCTCTCCATTCCTCCATCCCTCCACAGTTTTCAAGGTTTTGAGGGACGGATCTTCTGCGGCTCGGCACCGAGGAGCAGTCACTTCCCCAGTGGCCTTGCTGACCACATGATGGGCAAGGTTTAGAGGGTTGTTGGGGATGTGGGCAATGCTTAGCCCAGTGACCTTCCTGGTTGCATTTGAAGCAGGGTCAGAGGACAGATCTAGTAAGCAAAACAACCGGCGGGTGGGTGGTCAGAGTCACTGTTGAAGTTGCTGCTTCCTGAAGTCTTCCGACCCCTCCCTCCAGCTGACCCCAGGGCAGGATTTACGGGCATTGAAAGCTTTAAAGGACAGTTTCACCATGTCATGGACTGAGGTCTGAGGGCCGATCTCGGCTTTCTTAAGTTTGTTTCTTTTATTTAATATCAATAGCTGACTGAGTTGTAAAGTGAGTGTGTGAGACAGTAGCTTCTGCCAGAGAGGCAGGGTCTGATCTAGTAAATTGGGTTAAGACTTCAGTCAAGCATGAAATAAAAGCTGCGGGACTTTTATCTGGCTGCTGAGTAATTTTTTGTAGCTTGTCACAATTAACTGCTTTATGAGAGATGACTTGTAAGTCTATGTAAGGTATTGGAACTTCCTAATAAAGGTGGTAGGGTTCTGTGGGAAAATACCCAAAGACTGCTCACAAAGGCGGTAACTGAGGGCCTTGGGAGGTTGTGGGTGTTGCCTTAGAGGAAGCTGAGTAGGGGGGAAACGAGATTCCAGGGAGTCCAATGGGTTTGGCTCTGGGAAGAAGACAGAGGCTTCAGTGTCAAAGGCTCAGTTGCCTTGGTCTTTGGGAGTTGAGGGGGTAGCAGAGAGAGGGAATGATGAAGGGTACTCAGATTATGCAGAGGCTGAGAAGGGGTCTGTGTAGGCTGTGGGTTGAGGGAGTGGAACGGTTTGGGGTTGGGGAAGTCTCGGGGGAGCCTGAGTCAGCCCTGGGTCCGCAGGAGATGCAGGCAGAAGACAGGAGGGAGGCACACGGGAGAAATGGTGCTCCCAGGGAGTCAGAGGGAGCGTGGTTGTTCTGTGTGCAGCAGCAAGAGATAAGGGGAGTTTTAAAGAGGCCACTACAGGTGATCGGGCAAGGCAGACCGGGGCTGGGCAAAAGGAGGCACACAAAGGATGATGATGAGTGCGGAGAGGGAAAGAAGAACCTGAGCGCACAACACCTCAGACCATCTTTAGGTTTGGTGACACAAATTGTGAAGGGCGCGGACAATGTCTGGTCAGCTTAACCCATTGTGCAACTGGTATTGAGGCCACACTTGGTGACAGAAGACCAAGCACTTCGGGCAAATGTCTGGAATCAGGCCTGGCTCAGTCAGAGTTAGGGGCTCAGTGGGAGAGTCCTGGGCTCCCCAGAACAGGAGGGTAGAGAGTGAGTTTCCCATGGTGACTTAAACTGCAGGGGGCATGGTCCGAGGAGAAGGACGTCTCCCAGTCCCTGTCTGCACCCATCAGTCGAGGTGGCCCGGTAAGCCTGAGAAGCAGCCCGTTTAGAGTTAGGAACCCAGTGGGAGAGTTCTAGACTCCCTGAAATGAAAAGGTTCCCTGGTGCAGGCCTATGGCTTTAATCTGGCAGACAGGGACCTTGGGTCAGTAACAGTAAAAGACACAGGGAAGGGGCCTGGTTTTGTGGCCAGCTTAATAGAGGGCTGTCAGAGACCTTTGTTCAGAGTGAAAAAAGGAGGACCGTAAGTCTGAGAGCAGGTACCTCAGAGTTATGGATCCAAAGTACACGAATAAGTAAAAAGGTTCAGAAATAACTTTTGCACTTTGCCAGGCCCAGTGCCAGGAGTCCTGTTAGCAGCAGAAACCCCAGAACGTAAACACAGATATAAAGGGCTGGGGGAGGAAGATACTCACTATGCAGTGGATGGCAGCTGAGAGGTCCTAGTTTGAGGAAAGAGGGGGTGCCACACTCGCCCAAGGGTGGGCGGGGGCACGTCAAGACACCTCTTACTCCTCCCGGGTTTTGGGTTTCAAGCACCAAGATGAGAGGTTGAGAAGGAGCCGCAGAAAGGAGATAGAGTTTAGTTAGGAATGAAAAGTAAAAAAGGCTTTATTGGAGGTAGAAAAGGACTTTGGGAAAGGGAAGGGACAGGAGCATCTTAAGCTCCTGGGCAGGTTCCGAGGTTCGAGAGTGAGGCCAGGGAAGCCACGCCTGGCAGTGAGGCAGTGGGACATACATAGGGCTTGAGCCAAGGACTTACGTACCCATATGGGGACTGAGGCTTTCTGATGCTGCAGTTGCAGAGTCTGAGTCAGGAGATGATCTGTGAGTACATCTCGTCTTCCGCAGATCTGCCTCCTGGAACATGGAGGGAAGAGGCTGTACAGACCTGTCCTTGAGAGATAAGCTCTGAAAAGGGGCTGTGCCCTTTGCGGAGAAAAGCTCTGTGAAACACCAGAGGCAGGGCTTGTAAAGGTTGTTCATCTCCTTTTCGTGAGGCTGGTGCAAAAGAGTGCAAAGAACTGCGTGGTCCGGGGTGGGCAGCCTGATTTAGGGGACTACCTGCTTTGATCCCAGCCCATACATATACCAAGGGCTTAAGTAGAAAGCAAATGTTTTGAGAATGATGAGGGCAACAAATATACAAATGTAATTTGCATACAAATGGAAGGATGTATGGACTGTGATGAATTGTATGAGCCCCCAATAGAATGATTTTAATAAAATAGAAAAAAAGAATGATACCAACAAATGTACAAATCTGCTTGAAATAATTGATGCATGGAATGCTGTAAGAACCCCAATAAAATGGTTTTTTTTTAAAGACCATCTAACAACGGTTGCATTAATACATTAACTGCCAGAAGTTCAGGCTGGAATCAGAAGAGGATGTGAAACAAGGGATATCACTGCTGGTGTCAGATGGATCTTGGCCCAATGAAGCAAATTCATCTCTGTGGAATAACTTTCAGAACTATGGGAATTCAGAACCCTTTCTTGTGCTGACTCAGAATCTGTACATGGATCAAGAGGCAGCTGTGTGCACAGAATATGGGACGTCTGCATGGTTCACGCTTAGGAGAAGTGTACATCAGCGTTGTGTACTCGCACCATGCTTTGTTCAAACTAGATGCTGAGCAAATCAGCAGAGAAGCTGGATTATATGGAGAAGAGATCGGGATCAGAGGAAGCCTTAACAACCTGTGTTATGCAGCTGCCACAACCTTGCTTGTCTAAAGTGAGAAGGAATTTTAATTCCTTGATCAGGTGATGAAGATCAAGGATTGTAGCTTTCAATGCGCATCATGACGCAATGTTAAAAAGACCACAATGCTCACTAATGGATCAACAATAACATCTTGATGAATGGAGAAAAGGTTCAAGCGGTCCAGATTTTGTCTTGCTAGAATCCACCATCGATGCTCTTGGAAGCAAGAGTCCAGAGACCAAAAGGCATATTGCATTAGATAAATCTGCTGCACAGGACCATCTTAGAGTATTAAAGAGCAAGGGTGCCATTTCGAGGACTAAGGAAGTACTTGACTCAAGTCATGGTGTATTTCATTGTGTCACATGCAAGTTGAACATTGAATAAAGAAGACCAGAGAAGGATCCATGTGTTTGCATTGTGGTGCTGGATAAGAATATTGACATTACCATGGAGTATTACAAGGATAAACTGCTCTGTATTGTAAGAAGCAAGGCCAGAGTGCTTCTTCGAGGCAAGCATGGCAAGAATTTCCTTTATATACTTTGGATATTTTGGCAGGAGACTAGTGCCCGGAGAAGAACATCATGTTTGGTAAAATGGAGGGATGTGGAGAAGAGGAAGGCTTTCAAGGAAATGGATTGGTGCAGGGGCTGCTTCAGTGGGTTCAGGTCTCTCTGGGCCAAAGCCCTTAACAGCAGTCAAAAAATGAAGCTGCCCTGAGGGTGAAAAAGAACATCATTTGCTGAGAACTAAATTCAAGTGGAAGTGGAAGGAAATGAAAGAAACATATGAGAAGCCCAATGCAGTCTTATATGTACCCCACATGAACATCAGGATCATCTCAAGAAGATGATGTGAAAAACTGAACACAATGGACAGGAAACTAGACCAACTGTAGGACGATTGATATCAATAACACTCTTCCTGAAGACGGCAAGGAGTCATTCAGAAGACAGAAAAGAATGTCCAAGGTGGACATCAGAGGAGACTCTGAAGCCCACTTTTGCTTGTAAAGTAGCTAAAGTTAATGGGAAAAAGGATGCTGGAAAAGACCTACACAGGAAATTTCAACAGATAACTTGAGAACGTGAATTAACGTATTGTAGTGAAATATGCCACCCAAGGTGCAATCATCAAATGGAATTGCATTTTGTGTATGTGGTCGAGAAAGTGAGACAGGAATGCGGTTGACACCCCATCAAATATATGTCTGAGTTAGTACAGAGAACACTGTAGGCAAAACTCTCTAGGTACAGATTTGTGGTTTGTCCCGTCAATAAAGGGACTACACCCAAGATAACTTCTTCAAAAGTCTTTGTAATATGGGCAGTCAGAAGGGGACATGTGAGCAATCACGTCAGAATTGAGGATAAAATTCTCTCTTGTTTACGTGTCTTAGTTTAGCAGGGAACTCCCCTAAGTATTCCTTCCTTATTCTTTGCTTATACACCTACTTTATCTGTTTGTCTGTCCCTGGGGTAAACTATTACTCTCGACCCAGGAGGGTTAACCATGGGATATTCAGGTTTGCTGCTCCTCCCCCTATCTCCTTGTGACTCCCCCTTGGCTCTTTGGGAGTCAAAAACTGAATGTGGAGTACTCATAGTAGGACTTTTGCATGACTAAAGAAGAAAGGGGAGCTGGGTGAGGCATGCCTTTGAGTGTAGGCACTTGCAGGGTGCAAAGGCAAAGCTCAAGAACACACGGAGAATACCATAAGCTAGAAGAACTGGAGAGGGAACAAAAATCAAGCCTTAAGTGGAAATTTTGAGAATCTATGGACAAACTTTTTCGGAATGTATTAGCTGGTAGTGCAATCAGGTTGGTTCTGACCCATAGTCATCCTACTATGCACAACAGAAAGGAAACACTGTCTTGTCCTCATCAGTCACTAGGGTGCAACAACCCGGCAGCCAAGGGATGTTTGAAAGAAGGAGGAACCATCACAATGTGTGTATTGTCACCCTGAGAAACCTAGGGAAGAGTTAGTCTCTGCCCAGCAGGGTGGTTCTGAGTGGGAAGAAACTCCATGGCCAGTGGGCTTGGTTTAATTTTTGAATGGTAGTCTTTCATAACTAATGATCTTTTGGGTGGTGAGCCTAGGTGATAAGTAAGTCAAAGGTCACAGGTGATAAATAAGTCAGGAGCCACAGCATTCAGAGTGGGATCCCATAGTCTCCAGCCTGTCATAGCCCTGATGACATCCACAGACACACAGAGTCGCTTTCCCAAAGAGAACTAGACATTCCACCACTTTAAGAGCTAGCAGATAACCAAGAAACAATGGCAGGAAGACATGTTATTTCCTGTTGTTGAATCTGAGGATGGCACCTTGACACTTTGCAACATCCATAAATCTGACCGTCCTTGGAGAGTCCCAGTGTCTTGCCATCAGCCTTACCATGTGTCTGGGAATTGGGGCTAAGAAGCAGGCACAAATTGCAGGTCCACAAAAGCCTGTTTATCCTGCTCCAATTCCCCTAGTGGTAGTGAGTTTTCTCCTCTCTCTCTCTCTCTCTCTCTCTCTCTCTCTCTCTCTCTCCTGCTGCTGCTGCTGCTGCTTCTATCCCTGTGAAGAACAAAGCTGCAGCCACAGCCCAGGGAAATGCCCAGTAAGAATCTCATCAGGGCTATGAGAGGATGGAGATTGTGGCATCCCACCCCGAATGCTGTGACACGTGGATTACTTTTCACCTAGGCTCACCACCTAAAAGATCTTCAGATGCCAAAGACTACCATTCAAAAAGTAAACAAACCAATCTCACTGTCCATGGAGTTTCTTACTGCTCAGAGCCACCACCTTGTTGGACAGAGAACATCTATTCCCTAGGTTTCTCAGGGTGATAAGACACATGTTATTAAACTTGTTTCCCCAACCCACCTTTCTTCAGAATAAAATCGCTCTGCCCCTCCAGGACAAGTGAAATGTTTGCACAATGGCTCATCATCCAGGAGAAAGTATAACACCGTTATGTATGTTTCTAGGAGCAGACAGCTTCATCTCTCTATTGGAGAAGTGGTGGGGTTGAAGACCCCAGCCCCCAGTTAACAAAGATACAGCCTAGCATGCTCAACCTGGCAGCCATGGGACGTTTGAAAGAAGGAGGAACCATCACAACGTGTGTCTTATTACCCTGAGAAACCTAGGGAAGAGTTAGTCTCTGTCCAACAGGGTGGTTCTGAGCAGGAAGAAACTCCACAGAATGCCAAAGGTTACATCATTACAAACCTGCCAAACTACTAAGAATCATGACACTATTAAACTGACAGAAAAGGAAACATCACAAAGAAGCAAGGTGTGTCTAAGACAAGGCTATAGATCAGGGGTCCTTAAACCATGGCCCACAGGGTCATTTATCCGGCCCCCCGGGTGTTTTTGCCATACTTCCTGTCCTACTTAGTAGCTCACTCATCCTGGGCCTGTAGTGAAATTTGTTCATAGTTTTTTTTTTTAACTATAGTCCAGCCCTCTAAGGGCCTGAGGGACAGACTTGTGCTCAACTATATTACTATAGGCACTTCCTTCCTAACACAATCAGGGTTAACTCATGATGAAACCACCGGGACTCCACCCATAACATCATGGCAATACTGGACTAGTACAGAGAGGCACTGCCCCACCATATTCACAGGGTACATAAAGCGTCACACGTCCAGAAGGTGGCCTGAAAAAGAATTGCAAAGGTGATAAAATGGACAGATGTAGAGGTGACTAGTATACTCAATTCTGATGCCAGTTCCTACTGAGTCCACCAAGTACTCTGTGAGTCATGAATAGACATAACGATGAATTCATTCTATAATTGTCCAAAGTTTTACTTTCCCACTATAGGAGAAAAAAGTGAATGCCAAAATTGGAGAGCTTTACAGAGATATTTCTTATCTCCTACTGTAAGTGTGGTAGTTACATAATCTGGTGTCAATCTGAGTATTAAGATTGTATGGGTGAAGTCTTGACTCTCAATCAGTAGATAGTCAATGAGATCTTTGTATGTACATGGCTTTCTCCTGAGGATTCTGGGAACGCCCGTATTTCTACCTTGAAGGTGGAAGACACTCTCTCTGCTCACTTCCTTGGGAACATTGCAACTGACAAGACACATGGAACTAAGCTAACACTCTGAACTGGAGAGGACATGTGAAGACCCGTGCCTGTGCTGAGATGTTTACAATACCACTGGATTCACAAGACTTCCCACCCACTGTTCTGTGATCTTCTTCCTGCATTCAGTGTCATTACACGTGTTGGAGTCTGAAGAGGACTTCATAGACTGGTATCAGACATATGGGCTAATATCAGACTTAGGGATTTGATCTGGACTGGGCTGGGCTATTTTTTTTGGGGGGGGTATCACTGCTCTCCGGGGGTGGGAGTAGGAGGCCCAGCCCTACTGATGGAATTGAACCTCCATCCCAGTGGGCCGCAGTCCCGCGCACAACCACTATGCCACCAGGGCTCAGCCCATGGGCTATTTTCTTAATGTACAAATACCATATATACCTGTATATAAGCCAAGATTTTTACATTTTAATGTAGTTCTGTGGTAAAATTATGTGCCTCTGTTGATATTCAGGTCAACTTATACTTGAGTATGTAGTTACTCTATACATAAGCCTCTTTCCTATACACATGAGTGTTTATGAATTTATTTCCCTAGTTAACCTGAACTAACACAAAGTGGAAGGAAATGGAAATGTAGAGCAAGTTTGTATGCAATGGGCTTCTCTCTTGGAGGAGTGGGGGCAGGTTGTTGTCACTGTGCAACAACAGGGTGCCTTCATTCCTAGATCTCCTAGCTTGGCATCCATATTTCTGGATTGCAATCAAGGGTTGATCTTAGCCAGAGTAGGCATTCCAGATGCAATTCCTGACCAATACTTTCAACCTCCCACTCGATCATAGTAAACATGGCTTAATCCTCATGAGTTTAAACCCACACCTCACTAATCTGGAAACCCTATGCTTTTTGTAAGTGGAATTCATTATCAGAGAACATAGGTGGAATTGAAAAATATGGTAGAGCATTATGACATAAATTCTTTAAGGACAACAGTTATGTTGACACTTCATCCACGTATCATACAATTACATAGTTTGATCATACCATGAAGAGTTATACAATCATGACCACAATCAATTTAAAAACATTTTCTTTTTCCTTGTTACTCATGGTTATGACTATAAGTGTTTTTTATTCCTGGCAAAAATATATACAATGGGACCTTCTCTGAATAAAAAACATCTGCGTGTGTAATTCAGCACCAAGGATGCGACTCTTTGTGTTGGACAACCCTTATTGATATTCTTTTCCACATTATTGCACCACCATTAAAATAAACCCACTGTCCCCTAAGCAAAGCTCTTCCTTCTTCACCTATGGTGACCATTGGTTTGGTTTTGGTTTCTTATTTTTGGTAGTTTTCTTGATGTCAAATTCACATATCATACACTTCCATAATTAAAGAGTTGTAGAAGCATGATCACACAATCAGTTCTAGACCTTCCTTCCCATGCCCTCATTCATTGCTTGCTCCCCAGTTCCCCATCACCTTCCCACATGATAAACCTCCCCTCCTCCCCTGATAAACCATTATTGTTTCTATACATCAACTCCGTCTGTGCTTCATAAACTGGGAGACCCAACAGAAGCAATGGAAAACAAAAGGGAAATGAAATGGAAAGAAGAAAAAAATATCTAAAAGTAAGAAAGAAAAGATCACCAGTAATATTACAACAATTAGAAAAGAAAGTTCTATCGTACAACAGGTGAGAAATACTTAAGTCTAAAACAAATTCAGGTTGGGTTAAGAAAGAGGACAACTGACCAAGTATCATATGTTACTAGGATTCCATGCACCATCCCCAAGTGTACAATAATCTCTGCCTGTGGCCAGAGGCTTAATCTGAATAGATACTCTACAGATGGATTTGTGGCTCCCTGTCCTTCATACTCTTCTACACTTAATACACTTGGGTATTCACAAATGCAGCCCCGATACTGTCACCTTCATCTTCTTTGGATCTTGTTATCATGTGACATCAACTCTTGATCTCAATGAGTTGAGATCTCAGCTTGTTCCGACTATGAGAGAAACCAAACATCTAGAGTGGGGCCTGTTCATTGGCAGGATCAGCTTTCAGGTTCTGCATGACCCCTGCAAGAGAGTCTTCATGTAGAATACTGTGGAGGCCCACATAGCATTGGGGAGGGACAGGGAGCTCCAGAAAGGCAAACTGGCACTGTGGCACAGTGTAATGCAGCAGGGCCAGCAGCACATCCGTGGAGACTGGGTTCCCACACAACACCAAGGACTTGAGCTGGGAGCAGTGGCTCAGAGCAGGCTGCAAGGCCATGAGCTCAGAGTCCTTGGTACCACAAGAATATAAAGCCAAGTGGGTCAAGATGTGAAACAGAAAGATTTTTCCCAAATTGTGTCCTCCAAATATGTCAGATCTAGCTGCTTGCTACACATGGCAAATGACTCTACACTTAGAGGTCAACAGAAGTAGGTCAGATTATCAACCTTCTAGAGCAGGGGTCCTTAAGCTTTTTAAACAGGTTGCCAGTTCACTGTCCCTTAGACCATTGGAGGGCTGGATTCTCGTTAAAAACAAAATCTATGAACAAATTCACTGTGGGCCTGGGATGCTAAGCAGGACAGGCAGAGGCGTGAAAAACATGTGGCAGCTGGATAAATGTCCTCGGAGAGCCACATGTGGCCCGAGGACCATAGTTTGAGGACCCCTGCTCTGGGCCCACTCCCTTCTGATAAGGATAGTAGTAGACTACTTCCTTGTAGGAGAGCCCAGGGAGATCAAGTCCACTGAAGGGTGACCAAGGTTAGGCTCCATAATGAATCTAGGATCCACCCTTCTTGTCACATTTATACCTAGTCCCTCCCTTTCCTATTACTTGTACACTTCTAGCTTCTCCCTTTCCTGTCATGCTTATGACTATTGCATATCCTGTGATGTGTCTGCCTATTATATAGCCCCTTCCTGTGATGTGTGTTTACCTGTAATCACGCCCCCAAAGTAGATATAAGCCTTGGTTAGCAGTAAATCGCCCATCTCTCCTTACCCGATATCCTTCCTTCTTGGCCCTCGCTGTACATGGATCTGAGTGTTGAGATCATGGCTGTTCAGAAAGTGAGTGTGCTACCATGAAATGTGTCTGACTTCTTTATTTTGCTCTCTCTCTCATCTCTCCAATTGCTCCATGACTTTACTATAATTTTTATATATCTTAATTGTAAAATTGTACTTACAGCACCCAAGATTAGTTGTGGAGGACTGACTATCCTCCACAGGTCAAGGTGGCCGACAACCTCCCTAGCAGACCTGGAAGGAAGGTATAATGTATGCCTGGAGCAAAGACACCACTCAAATCCAGGGACTGCAGGTGGCTGGTACAGGGATTCTAGGACAGGCATGTCAAGTCAGAGTTCACCAGCATGCAGTCACTGATGGTGAGGTACTGAAAGACAGATTCCAGGATAAGGTAGTGGACCTGATGCAGATGGAGGAACTGAGAGGTAAACTGGACAAGAAGCTTCTCCACCCTTCCTGCCTGCCTGACACCAGGCACTCCAAGGTGATTCCAGAGAAAGAGATTGTGTGCAGGCGAACAATCTGGGCTAGGTAAGGAGCCAACCAGGTGAGTTCATGTAGGTCTCATCTACCAGGCACTTCCAGTTGGTGGACAAAGTCCAGCTGCAACATTTTCAGGATCTCCTCAAGAATGGGAAGTTGGAGATCATTCCCAACAAACTCCACTTTCCAAAAAGTACAGGGAAGGCAGAGCCTTTCCCTACGTGATCCTCCCACTAAGGATGGTGAGGAATTTGTCCATGTCGCCTTCCTGAAAGCACAGGTCTATGAGCACTTTCACAAGGGACACGAACTGAGGCCTCTCCTCTGCTCTGGTTCTGTCCTCATTTGGAGTTTCAGTCCTGGGATAGGTGGTGTTCGGTTCCTGTGATGAGATCACAGAGCTATTGGATTGGGTTTAAAGCCATGTGTTCTAGAACTTGGTGTCAGAGCTCAGTCGTAACCCAGCTGCATCTGCTAGGTCAAACCTTATGGGCAAGCAGCATCTCAAGACCATACAGTGCAACTTTGAAGACATCCTCGGGAGACTCACAATCCTCTATGAGAGCTCCCAGACCAAGCTGCGGGAAAGGCCAGGAGCACTCCATGAACAAGCGAAGGACGAGATCTCTGAGCAGCCACTTCAGGCTGGAGAGGACCAGGAGGTTGGGAGAGTTCCTGCTGCTCGTGTTGATCAAGATGCTTCAAAAGGAATCCTGACTTTTTTTTTTCATGTTTTGTCATTTAAAAAAAAACATGTTATTAGGGGCTCATACAACTCTTTTCACAATCCAAACATACATCCATTGTATGCAAAGCACATTTGTCCATTTGTTGTCATCGTCATCCTCAAAACACTTTCTTTCTACTTAAGCCCTTGGTATTAGCGCCTCATTTTTTCCTCCCTCCCCACTCACCTTTCCCTCTTGAACCCTTGATAATTAACAAATTATTATTATTTTGTCATATTGTACACGGTTAAATGTCTCCTTTTTCACTGACTTGTTAATTGAAATAGAGGTCAGCTGGTTGATCTTAGGGACAGCCCAGCTGGTTGTCCTAGCCCTCCAAAATCTGGATCCCTGTCCCCCTTAGCTCCTAACAGAGGGTCTGTCTCACAGTACTAGTTAGTGGCTGTGCAGACCTAGGATAGGGGCTTTGATTTCAGACCATTTTCCTCTCCTGAGTCAAGATGTCAACAGATTGTTGGACCTGAGGTGGACAAGTGTAGGTGGATGAATCATAGCTAAATAGGGTATGTGGTGGTTACTTTCTCAAGTCCAGAAAACTGCAGGTCAGATGAAAGGCCCAAATGTTGCACAAAACTAGAAAGTTCTTACGTATGGGAGAGGAAATGATGTTGCCATCATCATTTTCAAAATGTTCTTTTTACTTGAGCCCTGTGATATCAGTTCTTCTTTGTCGTCTCTCCCATCCCCCCGCTGCCAACCTCATAGTTCTGTGAGCTTTTTTTTGGGGGGGGGGTATCACTGCCTCTGGTGGTCACGGGCACTACCCAGTGCCACTCCTGAGAGCCGCCGCTGGATTTGAACCGCCAAGCCTGCGGGCCGCAGTCCCACACTCGACCACTTACGCCACCGGGGCTCAGCCCATTTTGTGAGCTTTTAATAAATTATATTTTATTATTATTATTTTCATACCTTGTGCTGCTTCCTATATCCCTTCACTCACATTTCTGTTATTCATGCCCCTCGGGAGGGGGTTGTGCTTATATATCCAACATTGTTATCAGTTCCCCCTCTCGCCACTTCCCCCCTACCCTCCCTGGATCCTTGTAGAATTGCTATTACTCTTCTGGAAGGTTTGTATGTCCTGGAATCCATGGGGTGAAAGCACTTATCTGTACCAATGGTACATTCCGGTTACACACGATTTGTGAGGTAGAGTTGGAGTCGTGATAGTACGGAAAGAAAATATTTTAAAACTAGAGCACTGTGTCTTGTTTTTGTGAATATTATTATCATCTTGGCAGGTCTAGCTACATGAGAGAGGTGGAATAAACAATCTGAGAGATAAAACAAAGGGGAGGAAATGAGAGATGGGATTCAGGGAAAAGGAAAAGGCTGGTAACAAGCCCAGGGACAAGGAAACAACAAATGACCTCAAATCGATGGCAAGGAGGGTGTAGGAGGCCTGGTACGGCTTAATTAAGGGCAATGCAACTGAGGAATTACTGAAACCCAAATGAAGACTGAGCATGATAGTTGGACAAGAGGAAAGTAAAAGGAAATAGAAGAAAGAACAAGGGGACAAAGCACATTTATAGAGGTCTAAATAAAGGCATGTACATATGTAAATATATTTATATATAAAAATGGGGAAATAGAACTGTGTACATATATTTAAAGGTTTAGTATCAAGGTAGTGATGAACATTGGGTCTCTTCTCAAGTGCTCCCTCAACAGAAGAACACTTTCTTCTATTAACCTGACATTCCATGATGCTCACCTTCCCACCACAATCCCTGAAGACAAATGTATACATAAGCAAATGTGAAGAAAGTTGATAATGCCTGCCTATCAAAAGATATACCATCTGGGGTCTTAAACGCTTGATGATAATCAAGCAGACATCTAGCTGAGAAGCAACAAAGTCCACATAGAAGCACAGCAGCCTTTGCGATCATGGGGTGTCCACGGGATTGGGTAACAGGCATCAGAAGACCCCAAACCGAAAAAAGAAAATGAAAAAACATATTGCTGAGAACTTCAGGGTTCAGAGTAGAGACCCAACCTCATCTGTAGACAATGGGATGTCCACTGACAGAGAAGGGTCACGAGAAAGAATTCAGTCATTGAGGGCCCATTACAGTGCCTATGAAACACACAATATTCTTCTGGTTCCTTTCCCCCCACTATCATGATTCCAGTCCTGCCTTCCACTTTGGACTAACCTGGAGCATGTACACTGCTACAGAGAAGAGCTGTCGACCCAGGGAATCCAGGTCAGATAAACCCTCAAGAACAGAAATGAGAGTAGATACCAGGAGGTGAGGGAGAAGGTTGGCAGGAAGAGAAACCGATGACAATGATGAACACAGAACCACAGTCCTCCCTCTCCCCTACCCCTACCTCAGGGAGACAAACAACACAAACCATGGGGAAGGGAGATGGCAGTCGGTGAAAGTCATGAAAAAAGTAATAGTTTATAAGTTGTCAAGGGGGCATGAAGGCGCAGGGGTGAAAAAGAGCCGATACCAAGCATTCAAATAAAAAGTAAATGTTTAGAAAATAATGAAGACAACATGTGTACAAATATGCTGGATAAAATTGATGCATGGATTTTTATAAGCGCTATAATATCCCCCCCAATAAAATGACCTTTAAAAAGAGAGAGAAAGAGACCATCCAACAATGATTACATCAACCCATTTAGAGGGAACTTCAACAAGTTCAGGTTGGAATCAGAAGAGGATGTGGAACAAGGGATATCATTGCTGTCAGATGGATTTTGAATCAAAACAGATAATTTCACAAAGATGTTTACTTGTGTTTCATTGACTATGCACAGGCCTTCAACTGTGTGGAGTATAATAATCTGTAGATGACCTTGAGAAAAATGAGAATTCCACACCCCTGGATTGTGCTTGTTTGGAACTTGCACATGGATAAAGAGGCAGTTGTGTGAGCAGAACAAGGGATACTGCCTGGTATGAAACTAGGTAAAGGGATACATCAGGGCTGTATGCTATCACCATGCTCGTTCAATCTATATGCAAAGTAAATCTTTGGAGAAGTTGAATTATATGAAGAAGAGTTCAGTTTCAGGATTGGAGAAAGCCTTATTAATAAGGCACGATGCAGAAGCCACACCCTTGTTTGTGGAACATGAGGAGGAATTGTATGAAACACTTGATGATGAAGATAAAGGATTGTAGCTTTCAGTGTGGATCACAACTCAATGTAAGGTAGACCAAAATGGTCACAAATGGACTGACTTGTCATGTGTTGGTAAATGTAGGAATGGTTGAAGTGGTCAAAGACTTAACTTTCACATAACCCACCATGAATGTTCAAGGCAGCAGAAGTCAGGAAAACAAAAGGCTATTACATAAGATAAATGACAACTCAATCTAAGGAAGACCAAATAACTCACAAATGGACCAATACGCAGCACCATGATAATTGGAGAGTTGAAGCTGTCAGAGATTTGTCTTGCTTGGATCCACCATCAATTCTCCTGGAAGCAGCAGTCAGGAGAACAAAAGATGGATTGCATAAGGTCACTGTGCTACACAGGACCTCTTCAGAGGATGAAATATCAAGAGTGTTACTTTGAGGACTAAGGAAGTGTCTGACTCCAGCCATGGTCTATTCCATGACATCACATGCAAGTTGGACATACAGTAAGGAAGACCAGAGAAGGACCCATGTGTTAAAATTTGGTGGTGGATAAGAATATTGACATTACCATGAACTGCTACAAAGACAAAATGAGCTGTATTGTAAGAAGTAAGGCCACAGGGCCCCTTAGAAGCAAGATTTGTCTCACATACTTTGGCCATGGTATGAGGAAACCTGACCCTGGAGAAGGGCATCATGTTTGATAAAATGGAGGGATGTAATTTCAAGTATTATAGACAAATATGCTGCCCCAGGTCCAAACATCAACGTGATAATAGTGATAATTAAAAGAGAATTTAATTCTTTATTTCTGGTAGAAAATGAGAGATAGGAGTGGGGTTAACATCCCATCAAAGCTACATCTGACCAAGCAACAATGTAGGCAAGAGTCATTAAAACACAGATTTGTGGTACGTCCTTTCAAAAATGTAACAAATCTGGAAAGTAACTTCTCCAAAGACCTTTGTTAAAAGCTTTATTGTAAGGACACTCAGAAGGGGACTTTTTGAGCCATTGGTTTAGAAATGAAAAAGACAAAATACATCCTCTCCTTCGCATGTCTTAGTCCACTGGTTCTCAACTTTCCTAATGCTGTGACCCTTTAATTCAGTTCCTCGTGTTGTGGTGACACCTCCATCCATAAAATTATTTTCCTTGCTATTTCAATCACTATAATTTTGCTACTGTTATGAATTGGGGGACCCTGTTAAGGGTCCTTCAAACCCATTTGAGACAATGAGATTGAGAACCCATGTCTTAGTCTTATCAGGGAATCTACACTCCTCATTCTCTGCTTATGCTGTCTGTCCCTGAGGCAAACTACTCCCTGTTTGGGAAGGTTAAGAGTAGGATGTTTCCGGACTCTTCCCCTCCCTCTGTCCTTGTGACTTTCACATAGAGCTTAAGGAATCAAAACCTGTATGTGGAGTACTCACAGTAGGGCTTCTGCAAGGTTTAGGAAGAAAGGAAAGTTGGATCTGAAATACCTTTTGGGACTAGGTGCTCACAGGGTACAATGACAGAGCTGTGGAACATACTGAAAATATATTAAACTAGAACTCTAGGATATCTTAAGCTGAATGTGCTGGAGGAAAAAAAGCCTTAAGTAAAATTTTATAACCTAAGAGCATGATTTCTCACGATGTGGTAGCTCTTAGGTCCCATCTGGTCAGTTTTGACCCAAAGCGCCTATGTGCCCAATAGAAAGAAACTCTGCCCCAACCTTTCTATCTTCATCAGTCCCCAGGGATCAGCAAGCTGGTAGACAAGTGATGTTTGAAAGATAGAGGGACCATCAAGAGTTGGAAGGAAGATACAGAGTCGCTGTCTCAAAAAGAACTAGACAGTCAACTATTTCAAGAGTTAGCAAGTAATCAGGAAACAATGGCAGTAGGACAAGATCTTTTCTTCTGTTGATTCTGGAGAAGGACAGGCCATGACTACTTTGCAACAGCCTCCAGGGTCTTCCCATCAACCTTACCTTGTGCCTAGGATATAGCCCTAGGACCTGGGCAAAAACTACAGATCCAAAGAAACACTTGATTCAGCCCAGTTCTCTTGTTTGTGGTCAATGTCCTCCTCTCTTTGCTGGCTCTTATAACTGATATCCCCTGTGATGTCATAAGTACCGAAGAAAGACCCCAGGGTTCTCCCCGTCTCTAGGATCTCATGAGGAATATGAAGGGATCAGAGGCTTAGAGTCCCAGCCTCAGTCCTGTAACTCCTGGCTTACTTATAACCTTGGCTCAACACATTATACATCATTATCCAGGTGCTAAAACCTACCATGAATATAATAAAATAAACCAGACCCATTGGTCAAGGGATTTGTTCTCACTTGAAATAACCCTGTGGGACAGAGAAGAATCGTTCCCTTGATGTCTACAGGGATTGAGGGCATCCCATAGCCGGCCCAGTTTGCTCTCATTAGTGTTCATCACAGCTGTTCCTGAGAGGGTCTTGACCTTCAGGGGATTTACTTAAGGTTGTATTTGGGTTCTTATGGGTGGATGTTATTGTCTTCATCTTCATCTTGAACTTCTAGCTGAGCATCTGATGGCTTCTTTCACAGTGGGTCCCGGCTTTGTTTTTGACTCCTGATAAGGAGCTTCTCCAGCATCTCTTCTTAGGTCAGAGCTGAGATTCTGGTTGCATTAAGTTTATAGGAGGCTATAGATGATGGAGAAAATCCAAATCCATTTGTTGAGTAACCTCCTAGATTAAGCCTCAATGAAATCCTTGGGGTAAATAAACAAGAAAGCAGATAATCTTACCCTTTGGCAAAGTGAATTCGAAAGTGGATTAAGTTCATCCTGCATCAGCCCTTGGGGAAAGAAGTCTTGAGAGAATGGAGGTTCTATAGTCCTGAACAGGGTTTGACAAAATTTTGAGATGGAAGAGTCATTGTACACCCTCACAACAATTCAAAGATTATACCAGTGTTATGAAGTTATTTTAACAAACAAAATGTTCAATTTTTTAATATTATCCTCTAGAGTTGGTATAGTTTTGTTTGCAATTTTACTTCAGATTCATGCTTCTGTACAGAAAAAGCTTCTTAAGGTTCTCAACCACAATGTTCCTGACACCCGATCTTATGTAAGACCCGGGAAGTTGTGCCTTGATTGACTTGCTTGGATAGTCCATATTGAAAGTGCTTCTATCTAAAAGGCTGTATGTCTTTATGGGAGTGGATAGTCTCGTCTTTCTCAATTGAAAAGCTGATGGTTTTGAAGTCTCCAACTCTTGATTAATAACTCAAGATGGCTCATTCCTGGACTTGAGCTTCTAAATTGATATCCTAACGTAAATACCAGTCTACTTGGAGTCATGATCCTCTCAAATGGATACATATAATGAATCATTATGTTAGGGGCATTATTAAGACACAGAAATTGCCCCCAATAGGTACTGAAGTGTGAAAGAGATAGAACGAGAACTGTACACCATAATATGTTTGTCCCGTTCATGTTGAGTAGGGCAAGTAAATCCATTCTTCATGCAATATAGAATGCACTCCCAGAAAGGAGGAACCGCCGATTACAAGGATCTACATATAACCTCCTCCCTGCTATGGACTACAGGGAAAGGGGTGAAGGGAGACATCAGACAGTGTACGATATGACAGAATAATAATAACATAAATTATCAAGGGGTCATGCGGGAAGGCTGAGTAGGGAGGGAAGGGATATATGAGGAGCTAATACCAAGGGTTTAAATAGAAAGAAAATGTTTTGAAAATGATGGTGGCAACAAATATACAAATGTGCTTTGCATACAATAGATGTATGTATTGATTGTGATAAGAGTTGTATGAGACCCCATTAAAATGATTTTTTGGGGGAGGGCATCACTGCTCTCTGGTGGTAGGAGTAGGAGGCCCAGCCCCACTGCTGGAATTGAACCTCCGTCCCAGTGGGCCGCAGTCCCGCGCACAACCACTACGCCACCAGGGCTCAGCCTAAAATGATTTTTTAGAAGGACAAATTTGAAAAAATTATCAAGTCAAATTGATCTACCAACTACAAAAACACATAAAAAAAAGAATGCACTTACTTCACACAAGAAGTAGACATGCATGTCTTATATTACATAGGCTCATTTTGCAAAATTACAACATATCAGACTTTCACCAACAGAATTGATTCTCTCCCAGTTTGGCTGGGTGGAAAGAAATTATCTAGGGGACTGGTTGTAGGGAATGACTTCTCTCTGACTTCTCTGTTTGTTCACATTTGGGCAACATCTTTGTCTCCACTCAATGATTGAGGCCCGGCATTCCACCCCCTGCTCCCTGCAGGAATGAGTCAAGTGCAAAGTGTTTCCAGAGTGTGAGAGACTCAGGTGCATCATCTGCCCCATGTAAGGTGCAAACCAGTTCAGACTGAGCAGTTGCAGCTACACTCCACCTCCCCCTCTTGGACAGACCGTTGCTGCACCATTTTGAGAACCTTCTAAAATGCAGAAAATTGGGGCATAGCACCAATAAATTTCTGCTTCCTACAATGAAAGCACTGTGTGTGAATCCTCACCAACCATGGATAGTCATGAGAAATAGGGACATTCCTAAACCCTTAATGTGCTCATGTGGACCTTGTACAAGAAACAAGGGAGAGGTTGGGAACAGGGACTCATGCGTGGCTCATACTCAGGAAAGATGGGACAAAAGGACAGGGTTATCTGGAGGGGATCGAGAGGAGCTAATATCAAGGAGTTCAAGACAAAAGAAAAGGTTTCCCTGTTCTGTTTGATGATGGTTGATGTAATTGAACTATGTAATGTTATGAGCTCTCAATATAATGCTTAATAACTAAATAAATTAAAAAATATGTTTATTATGTACTCTTACAGCTCTTATCACAATCCATACATTCATCCATTTGGGTCAAGCACATTTACACATTTGTTGCCACCATCATTTTGCAAATATTTTCTTTCTACTTGGCCCCTTGATATCCTTTCCCCCCCTCCTACACCCTCCCTCCCTCATCAACCCTTGATCATTTATGAAATTTTGAGTTATTTTCATGTCTTTGACCAATTGCTGTCTCCATTCACACACTTTTCTGTTGTCCATTTCCCTGGGGAGGGGGTTATACATCATTCATTGTGATGGGTTCCCCCTTTCTCTCCAGAGCTTCCTCATACCCTCCTGGTAATACTATTCTCATTATCGATCCTGAGGGATTTCTTATCTCTGCTAGTGTACATGCTCTGGTCTAGCCTGATTTGTAAGAATCTGTGGAATTGGCTCAGTTTTAGAGCCAGAGTGTGTATATAGAGCCCGATAATGTAAAGATTAACTGAGGCACGAGATGAGAACCAAGTCTGGGTGGGCCGTGTTCGGGGCTTCGGGTTTTTAAAGGAAAACTGGGAGAACGTGAGGACTGTGTTGCAGCAGCAAGGTGTATGATCTAGGATGTTAGGAGCAAAGTTTATGGCCCAGGGTGTCTTTGACAAGTGGGGAATCAGGCAGTCGGAGCATCGTTTCTCTGTCTCCTTCCGTGGAGCAGCTGCTGACCTTGGGGAATGTGTAGGGAGCAAGGGGTCCGGCCCGCTTTAGCTGAGCCCAGTCATTTTAGCCCTTTTTAGTAACAGGAAAAGGGGTGCCAAGATCTGATCTTAGCTACTTCTTGTTGGTATGTAGCGAAGTTGGGAGGGCTATAGGCTGGAATGAACTAGAATAGCATCAGCAGGCAGGGGGCTGCAAGGATGTGACAAGAGTTGGTTAACAAATTAGAAATGTATTTCATTTGTTTATAAAGGAACTTTAAAAGGTAGGGGGCTGAAAGTAACAGCAAGCAAATTATTACCAGGGGTGTTACCAGGGGCATGACTTAGGCCAGGCATCCTCAAACTATGGCCCGCGGGCCACATGCGGCCCGCCAAGGACATTTATCCCGCCACCGGATGTTTTTTGCCGCCACTGCCTGTCCTGCTTAGCAGCTGACTCATCCCCGCCCCACAGCAAATTTGTTCATAGTTTTCTTTTTTAAGTATTCTCTGGCCCTCCAACGGTCTGAGGGATAGTGAACTGGCCCCCTGTTTGAAAAGTTTGAGGACTCCTGACTTAGGCTATAATAGGATTTTGGAACTAGGAGGCGGTTGCTGCGTTGCTCCAGCAGCAACTTTTGATTTTTACAGTCATGGCTTCGACACTCTGACATCTTGCTTAACCACTCTTGAGTTAATATAGTAGTAACACTCTTTTTTAAAAACTGTGCATGTCGTACCTTCCTTGTCAGCAATCAACAGATATAATGCATGGCAGTTTGGAAGGTTACCTGCGCTAGGGATGCCAGCTGTTGCCGTAAGGAGATGAGAGAGCGAGGTAGAGTTCATGACCAGCTGGAGTTCCTGGTTAAGGTTCTGTGTTTGGAGTATGCTGTGTCCTGGTGGTTGAGTGTGCAGACATGGGCGTGTGCATGCATGAATGCAGGTGAGTGAGTTTGCACCAATGAGCGTGAGTGGGCATATGGGCGTGTGAGTGTGTGCAGACATGTGCACAGAGTGTAAATGAATGTTGTATGAAAGGGAATACAGCAGTGTGAGAATGAGCTGGTGTGTTAACAGCTATATTATGCCTGCACGCTGTATGTAGAAACAGTCATGCTTACCCTGATTTGGGAAGCAACAGATTAGCTGTGGCAGGGCACTGAGTGTGACAAGGAAGGGATGGGAGGTGAGTAAGGCAGGTATGAATTGCCTAGGCTGTGGGCAACTTTGACTGCTACGTCGCCTTCCTGGGGAACTAATAGTTCTGGGGAACTATTACTAAATATGAAAATTGTATTAGGTAGGTGTCAGCAAAGGGTCAAATGTCTAAAGGGAGTTATTTCTGCTGCATCCCATAAAGGCTGCTGTGAAGGGAGAAGTTGGGGATTTAATGTAAAGTATTTGTTTAGCAAAAAGGAATTTGGGGAGGAAAAGGTAGTAAAGGGCTTTACTGAAGACTAACTTTCAGCTCAGAAAGGAGATTTTTACCCAGCACAGGACAGGAAAGCATTATTAGAAGGAGTGAGAAAGAGGGGAGTTTTGTATATTCAGAAACAAAGGCGGGGTTGTTTGCTTTCGAACTGTTTCAGGAGGGGTTGCAGGTAAAGGCAAACGAATGCCGGTAAGCTGGGTTGGGGGTGGGGGGTGGGCGGGATGTTGAAAAGGTGCCATTTATAATTAGAGATAAACGTGGAGTGAACTAAAGGTTTGGAGGCATGACCGTCAATTTCCAGAACTGAGACCTGGGAAGAGGAAGTTGGGCTTGAGAAGGAGGGGAGGAATCAAAAGCAGTTCCCGCTTACCGCCCTCCAGCTCACCCGCTCCCCAGATCTTCTCTCCAAGCTCGGCGGGGGTTCACTGGAATTCAGAGTTTTCTGGCGGGTTGGACGCTGGAGACAGGACGGACCCTCGGCGGCTGGCGCCCGGGGACAGTCGCTCGTCCAGTGGCCCTCCTGACCACACACCGCGCAAGGCTTACCGGGTGGTTGGGGCTGTGGGCAGCGTTTCCTGGCCGCACTCAAAGCGAGGTCCTGGCGGTGGCGGCGGCGGGCGGCGAAAGCGGTTCGGTTCCTTCCGGCAGGCTTCTGACCCTTCCCCCCTGCAGGCCAGACGGCAGAGATCAAGACCTGGGCTTGCTAATTAGCCTTTCGGGAGCCCGGGGTTTGCGAGCAGCTCCTTTCAGGCCTTATAATTTATATGCTGTGTTTACCAGGGCACGGTTAGGGGTTTGAGGCCAAATGCGGCTGCAGGCCTGAGTTTGGGGTCAGAACTCCTTAATGGAGGTGGTGGGGTAACACCCCCCCCCACCCCCCGAGAAAAGAGGCTGCGGGTGGTGCCTTGGAGCTTGGAGCAGGCAGAGCAGGGAGGGAGCCGGAAGGGGGGTGGGCGGAGAGAGAGACTTTATAGAGTTCAATGGGCTTGGCCCTGAGGCTTAGTGGCCCTGGCCTTTGGGAATCCAGGGAGTACTACAGGGAGATGACGTTGAGGGGTACCCAGAATATGGTGGAGGCTGAGACGGGGCCTGAGTAGGCTGCGAATTCAGGGAGCCGGGCGGTCTGGGGTTGGAGAAGTCGTGGAGGCTGTGGAGGAGACTGAGTAGGCCCGAGCCTGCAGGAGACGGAGGGCGGAGGGCCCAGGTCAGGTGGGCGGAAGGGACAGCGCCCCCAGGGAGTCCAAAGGGTGAGGTGGGTCAGTGCAGCGGCGGGAGAGCCGGAGAGTGTGGAAGAGGACTGGGGCTCAGTGACCGGAGGCACACAAAGAAGGCTGACGTGAACGCCCAGAACCTCTGACCCTCTTTAGGGTTGGTGACAAAATTGGCAAGGTCGCGGAGAATGTTAAAATCGAAATTGCCATTTTCTGGCTAGCGCGATTTATTGTCCAATTGATATTGGGGCCACCGTCGGGTACAGAAGGCCAGACGCCTGGGGCAGAGGTCAGGAGCCAGGCCCAGCTCAGTCAGAGTTAGGGGCTCAGTGGAAGAGTCCTAGACTCCCTTGAACAGGAGAGTAGAGAGTGACCTTCCCCTGGTGTCTTAAACTGCAGGGGGTATGGGCCAAGGAGAAGGCGTCTCCTGGTTTCCATCAGCACCCATCAGACAGGAGGTAACCCTGAGAGGCATCCCAGTCAGGGTTAGGGGCCCAGTGGAGGAGTCCCAGACACCCCCAGACAAGAGGATTCCCCAGAGAGGGCCCAGAGCTTTACCTGCTAGATGAGGAACCTGGATGAGTGACAGTAAAAGGCATCCAGGAAGCTAGAGAGAGGTGGGGGGAGGGGAGGGACCTGGCCTGTGGCTGGCTGAAATGGAGGGCGGTCAGAGGCCTCTGTTCCGGGAGAGGGAGTTTCAGAGAGGACCCTGCAGAGCTGCAGATACAGAGCACACAGACAAGCGGACGAAGGTCGGACTCACCCTCTGCGCTGCAGTCCTGTAGTCAGAGCAGTGAAGTCCAGTAGCAGCAAGACTCCCAGGAAGTGGACACAGAGACAAATGGTCCAAGACCACATGGGGGGAGAGAGACAGACAATAGACAGAGAAAAGGTGGACACTAGAAACTGCCCTGATTGTTGCAGGCCTGGCTGGGGTGGGGGGCAGCTATTTCCAGCTCCTCAGGTTGGAGTTTGCTGGTCCTCAGTGGTGTCCAGAAAGGCAGACAAGACAAAGGAGACAACGAATATGCGCGGGAATATTAGCCAGAGAGGCACTTGCCCAGACGGGTCTCAGAGGATCCTGGAAGCAGGGGATGGCAGCTGAGACGTCCTGGTTCAAGGGAAGGGGGGACTGAGGAGAAAGAGGCGCCACACTCGCCCAAATGCCGGCGGGAGTGCGTCTAGACACCTCTTACTCCTCCAGGGGTTTCCGGTTTCCTGCACCAGGGTGAAAGGTTGAGCCAGAGGCACAGGAAGAAGATAGAGCTCAGTTAGGGATGAAAAGTAAGGAAATGCTTGATTGAGGTGGGGAAGGACTTTGGGGAAGGAAAGGGACAGGAGCATCTTGAGCTCCTGGGTGGGTTCAGAAGCCCCAGAGTGAGGCCAGGGAAGCCACACCTGTTGGCAGGCAGTGGGATATTTGTAGGACCTAGGTGAGGGAAATATGCAAATGAGGTGAAGGAAGCTGATGGGGGTGGCCCTGATAGGGAGAAGGGAGGCTTGATGCTGCAGCTGCAGGATCTGAGTCTGTGAGAGATTTCCTTGTTTTACAACCTCTTTCTCCGGTATGCTGTGGGAGGGGGCTTTGAAGTGCAGTGGGTTATCTATTTGGCAGAAGGGCCTGGGAAGCCGGCTAGTCTCTCTGGCAAGCTGGGAAAGTTCACACCAGCCTGGCTTGGAGTCATAAGCTCCTTGGAATGCAGAGGTCAGAGGCTGTAAAGTCCGGCATGTTGTCTGTCTTCCTGAGGGGAGCGGGGGAGGGAATGGGGCTTGCTTTGTTCCAACCAGAACAAACAATATTGAAATATGCTGTCCACGGTACAATCATCAAAGTTATAACAGTGAGGACAAACAATTTCACTAGGTTCATAGTTAAAAGAGTTGAGAGATAGGAATGACAACCCATCCAAGCTGTGCCTGACCTAGTCAAAGGAACAGTGTAGACACGGCCTTCGATACACAGACCTGCGTGTAGTTTGTCCTTTCAGTAGAGGAGCTGAACTCTGGACAGTCCCTTCTGCAAAGAGCTGTGCTGGAAGCATTGTCATGAGGACAGGCAGGAGGGAACTTCCTTGATCAGAAGCGAGGAGCACAAAAGTCACCTCTCTCTCTTGTTTATGTCTTATGCTAGCTGCTACCTCCCCTTAAGTCTACCTTCCTTATTCTTAGTGTATGCTCCTGCATTATCCGTCCATCTGTCCCAGAGGCAACCTGCTTTTCCTGCCTGGGAACATTAACAGTGCTCTGTGCAGGGCTACTGCCCCTCCCTGTGTCCTTGTGACTTCCCCTTGGCGTTTTCCAGTCAAAAGTTAAATGAGCGCCACAAGCTGACAGACACATGATGCATGAGAGATGGAAGGACCATCCCAGGATGGAAGGAACTCACAGAGAAACAGCCATACAACCATCTCAAGAAATAGCAAATAATCAAGAAGCAATGGCAGTGGAACGAGATCTGTTTCTCTGCTGAGTCTGGGGAAGGACGGACTCTGGCCACTTGGCAACATCCATAAATCTGACCTTCTTTGGAGAGCCCCGAGTGCCTTCCATCAATGTTACTTTGTTTCTAGGAAATGGGTCCAGAAACCAGGCAAAAATTGCAGGTCCACAGAAGCATGTGTGTCCAGCTAAACCCCCCGGTTGTAGAGTTTCCTCCTCTGCTGCTTTGATTTCTGGGAGTCCCTTGTGATGAAACAATTGCTGCATTCACAGCCCAGGGAAATTCCCCTTTAAGGATCTATCAGGGCAATGAGAGGTGGAAAAATTTGGGATCCCACCCCAACTGCTGTGACATTACCTTACTTATCACCTAGGTTCATCATTCAAGAGGACATTAGATGCCAAATTGTACCATTAAAAAAATACAAGAAACCGGGCTGAGCCCCGGTAGCGTAGTGGTTGAGTGCGGGACTGCGGCCGACTGGCTTGGCGGTTCAAATCCAGCAGCAGCAAGGCTGGGCCTCCCACTCCTACCAGAGGGCAGTGATGCCTAAAATAAAAAAAAATACAAGAAACCAAAGCCACAGGCCATGGAGTTTATTTCTGCTTGAAGAGAGCCTGTGGGACTGAGGTTTCTCTGGGTGATAAAACATGGGTTGCAAAACTTGTTCTCTGAACCAGTCTTTCTTCAGAATAAAATCACTCAGCACCTCCAGGGCAAGTGAAATATTTGCACTGTGGCCCATCATGCAGGATGGAGTATAGGCATGCGTTTTTGTGCTCCGTGAATCACCCCAGTGTCCTTCTGGGGGTGCGATATGACGCATTTGGAAAAACGCCTTTGTATAAGTCTACTGGAGACACTGCCTCATCTCTCAGCATTGAGAAAGTGGTGGTTTGAACACCCAGGTCCCAGTTGACAAATCAAGATAGGATCCAGACTGCCTCCCAGAATTCCAAAGTTTATATCATAAAATACCTGCCAAACTATGAAAAATCATGACCTGTCACTTTGACCCAGAAGTGGGAACATCCCAAATCAGGATAATGAGTCTGAGAGAAGGCTGTAGACCATTGCCGGAGCAGATAGTCTTGTGTTTCCTCCATGCACTAACTGATGGGAGTGGTCCTGTGCAGAGCTGTCTTCCTAGAAGTACTTCCTTCCAAACACACCAGGACTCATTCATGATGGTACCATGAGGACTCCAACGAGAGCAACATGACATCACTGCACCAGCACTGAGAAACGGCCCAGCTGAGCGGACACGGATCACAAGCATCACATATCGAGAAGATGCCCTAAAAGTGCTGCATAGGTGGTGATGTGGGACAGATGTGGAGGGGTGACCAGTATCCCCAATTCTGGGTGCCAGTTTCTGCTGAGTCCAGCAATGACTCTTCATGTCATGACAGCATTGAAATCACTCCAAGACCATCTACAGTTTTACAGTCCTGCTAGAGGAGAAATGAATGCCACACGTGGATAGCTTTAAAAAGGGAAATTTATTGTCTCCTAGGGCAAGTGGTAGGAAAGAGAAATGTAGGGCAGGCTGGTAGGCAGTGGGCTTCTCTCCCAGTAGGAGGACGGGGAGGTCTCTGTCACATCAGGGGCACCTACAGTCTTAGCACACCTCCTTGTGTCTTGGCTTCCATATTGCCTGGTGACAAAGAATGGTTGACTTCAGTCAGACTGATTATGTCAGATGCATTTTCTAACCACTACTCCCAAACTCCTCCTTAATCATGGCTTGTGAATCCCACTTAAACCACTCAAATCAGGAAGCACTCCTCTTTCAAAAACATCCTTGAGATCCAGGGGCAAAAGTGAAGATGGCTGAGAATGGATGGCAAAGAAGAGGATCATGGCATTAGTTGTCCATCCGCATGCAGATTGCACCACAAACATTGCCACAAGTCTTGTGAGCAGAGCTCACTGAATGAGACCTCTGTGCCTGCAGAGTCACCTTCTGATCCTCCATCACCTCTCCCAGTGCACCCTGGTGCAGAGTTTCTTAGGGGCCCACATAGCAAAAGCAGAGGGCCAAGCAGCTGTAGAAAGGTAAACTTGAACCTTGGGACAGTGAGAGCCAGCAGGTATTGTAGGACAGCCATGGCACTGGGTTTCCACAGAGCATGAAAGTTCTGTTGAGAGCTGGGGCTCAGAGCAGGCTGCCAGGTGCCTGGGTCAGAGTCCTGGACTCACAGTTAGCACCATTATGGTCCTTCTTCTGTTTTCCCCCAGAGCACTGATGGAGGACTGTCAGTCTCTCCCTGACATCCTAAAGGCTGCACTCCCTCCTCTTGATATACTTTTCCAGAAGGTTCAGCACAGAAGATACAAAATGTAAGTGGTGGATTTACAGCTGAACACTGCGGACAGGAACCAAGTACAGTGCCTCTGTGAGTTCATTCGAGGCATCAGAGGTCATGGGTCCAGGACTCAGACTAAGAAAGAGGCAAATATGAGTCATAGTAGATTCATCAGATATTGGCACCTGGGAGGGGGCTGACACACATGTGCTTTCAGGGAAAAAAATGTCCCAGCTGAATTGTTGGCCTTCCTCATTGAATGGTTCAAGCAGAGGGAGGCCAGCCCCACCTGTTCTGGGGCATGGTAGAATAGATTTGGGATGTCCCCCAAGTTCCCATTCTTGAGGAGATAGTGAAAATGGTGCAGCTGGGCTGTGTTCTGGAGCTGAAAGTGGCAGGCAGCTGAAAACTGCAGAGTCTTAACTGGCCTTCTCCTTCTCTGTCCCAGTTGGTGAACCTACATTCACTCTTTCTCCTTGCATGCTCCCTGTATTATATAGCCCTAAGGGAGGAAGATGTGCATGAAGTGCGTAAGGTACTTTCCTATTTCACCTCCCAGGTAATAAGTGTGCAGCACAGTGTACATTGTGCCTACTGCATCAATAACGACCTCCAGTAGCTTGTCAGGGGCTCAGAGAGCCTGTGCCCAAGTCCTTGCTTATTTTGGGGATATGACTTGACCTACCTGTGCTCATATCCCTGCACCAGTCCCTGGATCAGAGTGGTGGACACTGGGGAGGCTGGAAGGACATGCCTCTCGTGTCTGCTGAACAGAATCTCAGATCCCTGTTCTCCCTGGACTTCACTGAGAGTGGTCTTAAAGACTCTGACCTAGAGAACTTGCTGCCTTCTCTGAGCCCTGAAACTTGAAGCTCTGTTCAAACCCAGTGTCCCGGGTTGGCCTAAGGGACAAGTTTACCTTTTCACAGCTTCCTCTCCTTCCACAACGCCATGTGGACCCCACGAGAAAGTCCACACTGGGGTCCCTCGAAGAAGTGGCAGGGAGCTGAGGCTGACCCTGAAGCCCAACAGCCCCTGAAGGGCACACCCTCCTTATAGGCACTGTCGCACAATGTGTCCTGCAATCTGCATCCCTGTGGACCACCCATGCCACAGCCCTCCGCTCTGCCACCTCTTGCCAATCCTGCCTTTGCCCGCTGGATCTCCGTGCCACTTATGAAAGACCAGTGCTTCGTAAGCGGTTTCCATTGAGTTCCATCAGGTCATGTTTGCTATGATTCAGGAGGGTGTTGGAGGTATTGGTGAGAGGATGGATCTGATCTGAGCAGCCTGACTGAAGTCAACCCTTGATTGCTTCACATCCATCTTCTACAAGGGATGGGAGGCAGATAAACCTAGCAGGCAGCGGCCAGGCTGACCCCCATCAGGAAAGGACAGCCAGGAGCAAAGTATATCCCTGCAAACCAAGGCCTCTCCCCTGGGCATGTGCAGGAATTGTAGGACATGAATGTCAAGACAGGAGGAGATCTGATAGAGCAGCTGGTGTCCCTGATGTTACAAAGTGACAAAGACCTCCCCCCACCTCCATTCAAGACAGAAACCCAGTGCCGACAATGCTGCCCTACATTTCTACTTCCTACCACGTGCACTAAGAGACAAGAAACGACTGTTTTTCAAGCTATGCTTCCATGATATTTAGTTCTTTTTCTTTATAGCAACTCTGCAAAACTTAAGAATGCCAACTTTGTTTGTTGGTGTTAGATCAGTGGTTCTCAACCTTCCTAATGTCATGACTGTTTAATATAGTTTTTCATGTTGTGGTGCCCCACAGTCATAAATTATTTTCATTGAACCTTTTAACTGTAATTTTTCTACTGTTATGAAACATCAAGTCAATATCTGAAATGCAGGATGTATTTTCATTGTTACAAATTGAGCATAATTAAAAGTGTTTAATCATGAAATAATATGTAATTATATGTTGTGAAATATTGATTCCTAACGACAAATAATTGAAATTTTGTCTTGAAGCATGGTATTGCATGGGTAACTGTCTTCAAGCTGGGTACTTTTATGTGGGCATATTTGCATGTGGGCGGATCAGCCTGGAGATGGACAGAAGAGGGATGCCTCAGTTCCTAATACCATCAGAAATATGTGCTTTGGGATGGTCTTAGACGACCCTGTGAAAGGGTCTTTCCACCCTGAAAGGGGTCAAGGCTCACAGTTTTAGAACCACTGTGTTAGATGCAGACCAAGGCTCCTGGGCCAGCAGGACCTAGGCCACACGGATCCCAAGACACAAGGAGACCTTGGAATGCAGCTGCCCATCCCCCTTTCCTGCCCAGCGGTGGTGGATCCTCAAAGATTGAGCACCTCGTCCACAGGAAGGCAAAGGAGGTCAGGTGGAGATGCCGATAGAGGATGGAGGAGCTGACAGGTGAACCGACCCTGGAGTTCTTCCACCTCTGGCTTCCTCCTGAACAGGCAGGAATTCCAGCAGATTACAGAGAGACAGGAACTAATCACAATCACCTTGTATCCCATCAGGAGCAGCTAGTTGAGACTTAGGAGGTCCTTGCTATAATCCATTGCCACCTGCTGGACAGAGGCCAGTGCCACTATTGCCAGGACCTGCTCTTGCATGAGAAGTTCTAAGCACAGAGGGAGTGGAAGCTTAGAGGAAATACCTGAAACAAGGACATGAGGGATATAGGGGTGGGGGTGGGAGAGGGTTTCAGTGAGGTGAATTCAGGAGTGAACAAGGAAAGCAGGTGAAGGGGGGGGGGGAAGCACTGCCTGATGGTGATTACACAATATCCTTAAAAGGCAATTTAAAGCTGGAGGTGAGAAGCTGATACCAAGGGCTCAAGTTGAAAAAAAAATGTTTTGAAAATGATGATGGCACCAAATGTACAAATGTGCTGGGCACAATGGATGGATGTATGGTTTGGGATAAGAGCTGTAAAATCTCCCAATAAAATGATTGTTTCTTTTAAAGTTGGGGTTAGTTGGTGATTCTAAAATTGATTGTGGTGATGGGTGTACAGTTCTTGCTCTGATTGAGTGATTGAACTACTGAATTTTGTATATGGATTGTCAATAATAAATTAAACAAATGAGAAGTTCTGGTAAGGTTCTCATGAGGTCTAGCTTCTCATAGCTCGGGGTCTTGAGCCTCTCAATGAAGAAGTGGAGAAGTTCATCTCTGACAGCGCCACCAAAGGCCCAGTCTGTGGACACCTCCACAGGGGCCAGGGGTGGATGTTGCTCCTTTGACCTGCAATGGTCCCTTTCTGAGTCTGAGACTTGAGCAAGGTGACCGCTGTCTTCTCAGATAAAGACACAGAGACATTGGCCTGGGTTTCAGAGTCCGTGTTTCAGGAGCTGTTCTTGGGATTCAGATGTCCACCCAACACTTTTTATGAGAATATTCTCTGCAACCAGGATCACAAGTTCATCCAGCACAGATGTGAAGATTTCCTAGAATGCTACAAAGACTTCATCAGGGCTCTAGTGGTAGCCAGAGAAGGGGCTAGCTTCCCAGGATGGTCTTCCCTGTCTTGCTGTGTCTCCCAGGGACAACTGCCAAGAAAAAAGGTGAAAAGACTTCTGAGGGCAGCCACTCGAGGGAGGCACTGACTTAGGCCCCATCACAAGGAGGGACCTCACCTTTACCAGGTGACCATCATCCTTCATAGGCTGCATCAGAAACATCTGGTTTGGATCCCCAATAAAGGAAGCAGACTTAACCTTAAACACACCGAGGATCAAATAAAGAACCAGAAATACTCCTTGAAGTCAAGTGGAAGCACTCAAGATGAGAGAAAGCAGATGAGCACTACCCCAAGACCATGGATGTTGGAGTCTCTGGCTGTCATTTCAGATCTCTTTCTTTGCAGGAAGCCCAGTAGTTGACAAACGAAGACTATAAATATCTACTACTTCCATTACTTTATTTTTGCCTGTCTTCATTGTACAGACTTAGCTTTGCTTTATTGCATCATTGCTGTTGACATTTTTGACTTATTCCTAATTTTCCTGGTTTTCATGTGACCAGCTTAGGAGAAGACCCTACATGTAGGTTGAGTCTGGGGCAGGATCATGTCTCCTGTCAGCATCTTGGCCTGACGTTCTGGACTGGGAGGGATGGAGGCAAGAGGTAGATATCCACAGAGGCACCATGACTCAGGCTTCCTTCTTGCTTGCAGTCTATCCCTTCTTTCTCTGCTAGCCTCTCTGCCTGCTAAGTTTAGTGAGTTTACAAGGAGCTGCAGCCAAGCCCGCTGGAAATTCCCCAGGCATTTGTCTCAACAGGAGGATGAAGGGCTTGCCCCCTTTCCTGAATTATGTGAAAAATGAGTGTTTCATCACTTCAATAAAATGAGGGATCATCCACTGAAGACAAATGTGTGCATAAGCAAAGGTGATGAAGAAAACTGATGGTGCCCAGCTATCAAAAGATGTAGCATCTGGAGTCTTAAAGACTTGAAAGTAAACAAGCGTCAGCTAGCTCAGAAGCAACAAAGCCCACATGGATGAAGCACACCAGCTTGTGGGACCAAGAGGTGTCAAAGGGATCAGTTATCAGGCTTCAAGAGGTGGAAATCCACAGAGATGACATTGCGTGCTCACTCTCCTGATATGATCACTGATGACAAGTGCATGCATAAGCAAATGTGGTGAGGAAAGCTGATGGTGCCCAGCAATCAAAAGATATAGTGTCTGGGGTCTTAAAGACTTGAGTAAACAAATGGTCATCCACCTCAGAAGCAGCAAAGCCCAAATGGAAAAAGCACACCAGCCTGTGTGACCACGAGGTGTTGAAGGGATCCGGTGTCTGGAATCAAAGAACTAAAATTACATCATTATAAATAAGGTGAAGTAACATCCTCTTACAGAGGGGTTGCAGGGAGGAGATTAGCTAGTTAAAGTACAGTGTAGTAACAATGAAATATGCAACTTTCCTCTAGTTATCAAATGCTTCCTCCCATCCACTATCATGCTCCTGGTACTACCAGACAAGTCTGGCTAGAACAGGGAATGTACATTGGAGTTGGAAACATGGGGAATTTAGAATAGATATTCTATCAGCACTAGTGATGGGAGTGTGATACTGGAAGGGTGGAGGGAGGGTGAAGTAGAAAGGGGGAGCCGATTGCAGGGATCTACATATAACCTCTCTGGGGCACAGACAATAGGGAAGTGAGTGAAGGAGCACATTGGACAGTGTATGATATGAAAAAGCAATTACAATTTGTAAATTATTAAGCGTTCATGGGGGAGGGACAGAGAAATATGGGGAGCTGGTACTGGGGGCCTAAGTGGAAGGAGGATGTTTTGAGAGTGATGATGGCAACAAGTGTGCAAATATGGCCTGCCTACAATTGATGTATGTATGGATCGTAAGGGGAGGTGTATGAGCCCCCAATAAAATGATTCATTAAAAAAGGGAAGAGGGGGAAGGAGGAGCTTATACCAAGGGCTAAATGTTTGGAAATGAATGTGGCATCACGAGTGCGAATGTGCTTGACAGATGATGTATTGATTGTTATAAGAGCTGTAAGAGCCCCCAATAAAATTATTTTTTAAATAAGGGATCAGCACACAGGTGACTAATTATATTCTTACAAAATAAGAGAAACAAACCCTTACCCATATATTCTATTTTCTCACTCATATAAACCTTATAGGACAGAGAAGTCCTGCCCTCAGTGCTTCCCAGAATCTAAACCTCTATGAGAGTAGACAGTCCCCTATTTCCCTGGTGGGGAACATTGTGGGTTTGTACTATAAACTTTCTAGACAATAGCCCAATACAGAAGTCACCACAACATTAGGGTTCCAAAATGTGACTCATTACAACATTGTCAACCTCCTGGGAATCCTGGCCCATCCAAGCTGTCACAGAGAATGACCCACTGCAAGTAGATGAGATGTGCCTGAGAGAGACAGGACAGAGACCAGCTGCAAAGACAGTGAGTGCAGGAAGATATAGGGAGGGAGAAACCTGCTCCCAACTCTTTGTACACTGTCTGTGCTGAGCAGGGCAACCAAATGAACTCTGATGAACTCTGCATTCCTCTAGAATGCATTCAGTCCACGCCAAGCAGAAAGACTTAGATTCAAGGGACAATCACCTGGTTTGGATCTCAATGCATAAACTGTGGCAATAGCCCAGCTCATGCACCACAGGTAGCAACCCATGTCTGATTTCTGAGGTACAAACTGGATTGGAGCAGATGAAACTGTCCTCCTCTTGGAGCTCCTGGCGGGAATGGTCCACAGACTGTGTGCGTAGATGTCCAGCACTCCCTACCCAGCACCTCTTGGGATCAGGCACTACCACAAAGGGCTCCCCTTCAGGCTCATGATACACATTTTTTAATGTAGGCATGGGTTGTAGTAAAGTCTTTTCATGCCCGTTTGCTATTAGTGAAGAATATGAGAGAGATAGGATTCCGCAGCTGGAAGATAATAATGAAGTCAATTACCTGCTTACTTAAAGGCAGAGCCGCAAAAGTGGGAAAAGCGGGGAAGATATAACTCACCACAGAAAAACATACCTGGACTTTCATCTCCAACTACCAGAGCGGCAATCTTCCGGCCTAGAATGCAAGTCTTCTGCATTCCCTCCAAAATCAGGGAATACACCCCAGTTTTATTTCCCTTAGAGTTAATTTCCCACATTTCCCTTTTCTAAATTATGTTTAATGTTTAAAAGTGTAAAAGAGGCAACATGGTCTCTCTCCATGTTCTTCAGCTTCCTATAGAAGTGATAAACTATAATATAGCCAAGACAAAAATGACAACTCTGAGCATCACTGCAAGGCTGGAACTCAGACTATGAGGAATACTTTGAATCCATGCACGCGGATCTAATCCTCCTATGTCATTCACCAATTGCTTGACTATATCAGTGCTGGAAGCCTCAAGCTTGTCTTTGTATGGAATATAACCTTTTTTAGCTTAATAGCATCTACTGAAATGTATTTCTTAATCTCTTCCAAATATTTTCTAATCAAAGTCCAGCCATCCGATATGATCAATATCTAATGAAATGTCTCCTTTAGACCCCTATAAATGTTTCCTAAGCAAATCACAATTAGACATTGTCACATTATACAGGTACAGGGTTACATAGAAATCAATTACATTCCAATCACATTTTAGCAGCAATCAGTAAGTCCAAAATCTTGATCTTTTAGCAAAAATATAGTTTGCAGCAATAGTCCAATCACTCTTGCATAAAATGTTCAACTTGAAAGAGTTCCAGAATGTCCTTCAGACAGTATCAGCGATGGAAGAAGCATCTCAGCAGGCAGCAACTGTCTTTCTCTGGATTCTGGGAGATCTTGAAGTTCAGGATTTCTTCAGTGATGGCAGGATCGAATTACAGCATCAGCTTCTCTCTTCTCTTCTGGGCCTTGCTGGCTGGAGAACTCCACTATCTCCTTTACCTGTGAACACATAAACAAAGAGAGCCCCTCCTTTTGGGGTGTCAGCAACCTGGAAATAGAATTGTAGTTAAGGGATTCCTCCATCTCTTCTATGTTCTTTCTTCTCCAAACGTGGTTGCATTCTCCTGAGGAGAGTTTATCAGCTTTATTCTGCAAGAATATAAATATATGTGCCTTTCTCCAAGTGATTATTGGACCTGGATCCCAAACATGATTTCCATTCTCCTCGGATCTTTCAGGATCAGCTTTCTCTGTAGGAGTGAATGTGTGTTTACCTATCCTAATTTTGTTACAATTTTTTTAAAAGAAAAAATTTGGGTTAAGGTTATTAGATATAATTTGTGACACATAATATTTCTCTTCTCCCCTTCTGTAATAATAATAATAAAGATTTTAAGGCATTATAACCAATATCAGGGAACTTTCTTGATTCCAAATCAGTGAAGCTTGCCAGATCATTGTTAAGTAGATTTTGGCTGTCTGCTCTCAGAGAAGTGGGAGAGCTAACCAATTGCTTTTTAGTGAACTCTGGATGATTTAAAATTCTACACAAATTGTTAACAAACTTATTTATCTGTAGAAGTAACTTACCAAACAGACATTTCTTCTCTAATCTTACCAATAAAGTTACAGGTTTGATTAAGCTGTATCGCCCTTCAGGCTCTCCATACTATAGGATTTTACAACCTTCCCTTAGCCATATGGGCTGCTTCTCGCATTCCCTCCATGGTGGAATTAGCAAAAGTCAGCAGGGGGTTTTCAGTCCCTCCTGAATGTCTTGAGGGAGTAACTTTAAATGCATCCCCTTCAGTTTCTAAATCCATGAGGGGCACTCTTGTTTCTCCACTACCACACTGCTAAAGACCCTTTGATTTAATATAGAATAGTTGAACATAAGTATTATTTTCTGATAAGTAAAAACATTTATTCTAGAAATACAAGGCAACAAAAATTGACTTAAGCAATATTCCTGTATAAACCATGATATATCAGACTCTATCACTGCCTTAATTTCATCATTATAACCCTGATTAATAATGCCATTAACCATCTGAAAACTTTTGGAATTAAGATTAGAACTTCTTAGTAAACATTCCATAGTTCTTTTAGGTAGTAGACCCCAATTACCACTCAATAATTTTTTATTTAATTGCAGCTTTTGGCCTTTCCTCGTGACTCTGTTCAACTCCAATATCAATCTGGATTCCTTGAGTTCCTTGAGTATTTAGGCTAAATCTTCCTGATAAGAAATGTATTACTCTCTCAATAAATTCCTGATCTTTAAAATTAATAGGCTGCTGTTGAGGCTTCTGAGCCTTTACTCGCTCATTTAAACTCACTGCATTGAGGACAGAAGCTGGACCTTTGCAAGCTTTTTTAGACCTGATCTTCTGCCAAGAGACTGCCTTATACCTGTCTTTTCTCTTTGTTTTCCCAGGCACACATCTTGCCTTCCGAGCTCTGCTGGGTGGGACTTGGACCAACCATTTCCATTTATTTTTCTGGTGGGAAGCCTTGACTAGTGGCAAGTCCTCACTGCTGGGTTTTGGAAAACCTTGACTTGCCCAATTAGTTCTTTTCCTAAAGCTATCTTCTTTCAAATGTAAACTTGGTGGCCCAGGTCCGTGCTCTGGTTCAGGCCTCAAACTCCTATCCGAGGCCATTTTGAATGGCTTGCCTGTCTGCACTCCCTTTGAAGATGACCAGTCTTTCCACAACTGAAGCTCCTATCTTTAGGTTTGGAGTACTCTGCCAGAACATTTGCCATGAGATTGACCTTATACTTATTTGCTTCTACCTCCCTGCTTATTCTGATGTAATCTAACAACGTGTCCTGTTCCCTACAAGAACGCAAAGTATCTTTGCAAACTTTATTAGAAAAATCATAAGAGAGCTTATGCACTATTTCTTTCACTGCATGAACATTTTTTACACACTTGGAAACAGGGTCTTCTAAGCGGAATAAAAATTCATCAAAGGACTCATCAGTCTGCCTTATATACATGTAAATTTGCTTTCTCTCTTCTGATGGAGTTATTAATTCCCAAGCTTTTAAACAAATCTCTCTTACCTGATCTATCGTCTATTCTGAAAACTGAAGCTGAGACTCAACTGTGACATAATTCTCTTCTCCTAGCAATTGATGAATTCCTATATCTATTCCATCCTCAGCGTTTCTACAAGCCTGTGCATGGGCTGACTCCTACCACAGTAGCAGATATTGCAAATACTCCTTAGGATAGAGACACATTTCTGTCATGGCTCTCCAGTTAGCAGGAATCCAACCCTCAGACTCTGCTAAAGACCTTATCATGCTAATCACATAATGGGAGTCAGGGCCATAGTCTCTGACTACTTGCTTGAGATCTTTTAGCAACTCAATGGGAAAATCACTGTGAATTCCTTTTGGGTTTCTCCTGTAAGGCTGTCTGTTACTAACTCTGATGGGACAAGGCATTCTAAATCTTCTTGTGCTATGCTTTGCTCTACTCGTGAGAGTAAAGATGCCTTCCTATTCTTTGTTTCTAAATTTTTATTTTCTGAGCTGGTTCTCTCTACCTGTATATCTTGAAGCTCCACCATTCCTAGACTAAATCCCTTACTTTGTATTCCTTTAGATGTAATCTCACTTCTCCCTCCAGCACTGGCTTGATTGTTTTACAATCTCTGACATTTTCATTAAACTCTAGTAGGGGCGATATCTCTGCTTCTCTTTCAGGCTGAGGTTTCTCAAATCTGTTTAATTTAATTTCTTTATTTGCCTGATTTAAGCTAATATTCTTTGCTTTCTCTACCTTTGAAAGCAAGGCAACTCCTTGGGACTGTTTACGACCTTAGTTTGGAACACGGAATTCTCAACTTCTTGTGCCTTATCACCTTTAAGTCTTAGGGCCCTGCAGTGCCCCAAGGACATAGAGGCTTCGACCACGAGGTCTTGCTTAGAATCAGAGGCTTTAGATAACAAATCAATCCCGGTTACTTCTGTTCTCTCTAAAGTTTCATCAACTACTTTATACTCACTCACAGAGGCTTTTGCTTGCTTTCCTAGATTTGGATAGTTTGCTGCCTGCTTATTGCCTCTTCTAAATTCTCCCTGCAGTGGCTCTAACACTGTCCTGATCTGTACCCACAGTCCCCACGTGTCTACGGGGATCCTTTGTCCTTCTCTATGTGCTTTCCTTAAGTAAAATGCTATCTCATCCCATATCTCTATATAAATATTCCTGACTCCAGAAAGGCAGGATAAAACCTCTTCACGACTTGAAAAATCTTTTTTAACTTCTTATTTGTTACTATTATATTCTGTTTTTTCAAGAGGTGGCAAAGAGTAGAGTTATATTCTGACTCCTTACTCTTTGTTTGACCCATATCTCACTCGGACTAAAACTCACTTAAAAAATTTATCCCGAGTCACTCTAACAGTCTGATGAGGCTACCACAACTGTTGCACGGGGTGTAACTCAAAAGAGACCTTAAACTCCCATGTTGAGCGTCATTTATCAGGGGATGATCAGTCCTCTTATATACTCAAAGCAAGGGTTCCACAGGCAGTTGTGTAGCGATAATTATTATTTATTATAACACTGATATAGAGATCACAAGAGAGAGAAAAAAGAGCATTAGAAGTTACATATATATCCTTTCATGGTACATGCTCACCTCCGCCCCTCTAGATGGTCCATGTGGAGAGGGAGACAGAAGAGCGGTAGTCTGGAGGGACGTAGGTTTGAGAGAGGCAAAAAGAGAGAGAGAGAGCCTCTATCTTACATCCTATCCCTATATACCCTCTGGAACCAAGTCAGGCCCCTAATTACAGGCAAGGGCATATGTCACAGGAAGGGGCTGTGTCATGTGCACACACATGATAGGAAAGGGAGTTATCAAGGTCGCATGTGAGGAGAGAAGACCCCAGACTCCTGGATGTGGCTAAACAGGTTAGGCTAGAGACCATGAACATCAGCATGTGAATCCGCCCACAGGCTTCAAAGGAAGGGAACCATTATCCTCACAGCAGGGGAGTCAGCTCTGTTGTGAGACAACACAAAGACCTCAGATAACTGGGGGTTTTAGGGAGAATGGCTCATTCAACTTCTATAACAAATGCTGGTAAACAGTTTGCCTAATGTTTGGAGTATAATAATTGTGGGAAAGTTCTGTCTTCATCTGACAGTTACCCTCCACTCAAGCTCCCACCTGATCAGAAAGCTACACTCTGCCCTCGAGGTCCCATGGCGGCCATGTTGGCACAAAAAAACTATGACAGCATTGCACTGTGCAGTGTTGTGAACAGGAGCACTATGGTTGGATCTGGCTCTACAGTCACTACCTCCCACACCAAAAATGAGGTGTCCTTAGGTTGTGTCGTCTTGCTAAGGGAGAAAGAAGTACTAAGACTAGAGGGAATTAACAGCCCAAGCTTACTGGCTCATCTTTGTTGAAGTAGGAAACATCACTACTGTAGGGCAGGACTGCAGTCTGTGGGCTTCTCACTTAGAAGGAGGTGGGGAAGGTGGTTGTTCTTGCAGCTTTTCTTGTGTGTTGGAATTCATGCTGCCCAGTACCTGCCCGTGTCCGGTGCACAGATCCTGGTTTGCAGGGATCTACTTTGCTCCTGGCTCTGGTTTCTTGATGGTGGCAAGCGTGGTCACTACTGCTGACTGGTTTATCTGCCTGGCCATCCTGTGATGGTGATGGTTGTAAAGCAATCCAGGATTGACTTCAGTCAGGCTGCGTGTATCAGAGGCACCCTCTGAAACATAGCATACATGACCTCATCCCGGTGAAGGTCAAGTTAGGACTGAGAGCAGAGGGCAAAACACAGGGTGTTGGCATTAGTTGTTCAGATGGACATAGATTACATAGCAATCTTTGAAACAAGGCCTATGATCAAAATAGATTCTTAGGAGCCTATAAGGCTGCAGGGTTCACCTAGTTCTTCGATCATTCTTTCAAGGGGTAGGTTGGTAGGAGAGGGAGGTTGTCAAATCAAGGTCCACAAGTATGCATCTTCTTAGGCATAGAGTCTCCAAAGGGGTCTGCAAGTGTCTGAGTAGCACATGGAGCTGGTCATTGAGGTAGGTAACAGACTGTAGGGTGAGGTGTCGGAGCTGCCACAGACTGAGGAGCTGTGAGCTGAATTGTCGAAATGGGCTCTTCACCTCATCATCATCACTCCTCCCCGGGGCAATGGAATACAGGCTGCAATCCCAGAGTTGGAGTGTGTGCAGGTGGACCATCCGGGACAGGTAAGGACAAAACACATTAAGGTTCTCCATGTACCATAAACCATGAACTTTCAACTCCTGGACAAGGTCCAGCTGCACCATGTTCAGGATCCCCTCAAGAATGAAAAGTTGGGTAGGTTGCCCAAAAAACTCCAGCTTCTTGCAGCACAGGTGTGGCAGCGCCTTCCTCTGCTGAGCTCGCTCCATGAGGATATCTATGTGCGCTACGTGGTGACAGTTTCCTTAAAATCCACATCTGACCGACAGCGGCTCTCTTCCCAACAGAACCATGCCCTGCACAGACCCGCTCCTCACCCTATTGATGCTGCCACTGTGTCGACCCATCTCCGCAAGAACCTTCCTCTTTTTGTTGCCCCTCCACGTTGTTGACAAACATGATGTCCTTCCCCAGGGACTGGTCTCTCCTAGCAATAGGTCCAAAGGATACAAGAGGAATTTGTGCTGTCCTGGCCTCTAAGGAGCACTCTAGCTGTACGTCTTCCAATACTGATGGGCTTGTCCTCTTAGCAGACCACAGTCTCTCAAGACTATTCCCAGCACCACAATTCTGATGCAGCAATTGTCCTATGGTCTTTCTCCTTCAATTTCCAATAGGCAACATTCCATGACTTGAGTGAGGCTCACCCTAGTCCTCAAAATAACAGCAGGACTCAAAATACGTCTTCAGTTCTCCAAAGATATCTTCTAGGGAAGACTGACTTCAGGCAACGTGTCTCTTGATCTCTGAGATACGGCGTCCATGACCATTGATTGGGGATCCAAACAAGAGAAGTTTCTTGACAATTTCAAACGTTTCTCCTTTTATCATTGAGAGGTTGAGACACAGTCGCAGGAAGGAGAGAGAGCTCAGTTAGGGATGAAAAGCAAAGATATGCTTTCTTGAAGGTAGTGACAGACTTTTGGGAAGGGAAGGGACAGCAGAGAGAGAGAGAGAGAGAGAGAGAGAGAGAGAGAGAGAGAGACAGGAGCATTTTGAGCTCCTGGGCGGGTTCCGGGGCCTCAGAGTTAGGCCAGGGAAACAGTGCCCAGTATTGGGGCAATGGACTACATAGAGGGTTTGAGCTACAGACATGCAGGCTGATGAAAGAAAAGGGAGGCTTCTTGTGCTGCAAGTTTGGGGTTAGGAGATGACCTGTGAGCAAATCATCTCTTTTTTCAAACCTGTTTCCGGGAATGTTAGAGGGGGAGCTCCGTGCCTTGCCTGGGTAGAGGCTGTGCCCTACCCAGGGAGAGAAACTCTGTGAGATGCCAGAGGCAGGGGTTACAAAGTTCAACAGGTAGTTCATCTCCTTCTTGTAAGGCTGGTGCAAAGTGGGGCAAGGGGCTGCCTGGTCCAGGGAGCTGCCCAGTTCAAGGGGCTGCCAGGTCCAGGGGGATGTCTGGTTTGACCCCTGTCCATTCAATCATTATGTAGTCCATTGGTCCAGTTACAAGGGGTTTTCCATGCTGACTGTCCAATACTCATTTCCTGGCCACTAACCTGCCAAGATGAACTTACAAGGATACAGGGAAGAGCCATAACTCTGAATCTTCCTGGGAGTCCTAGAAGCCAAGAAGAAAAGATTCCTAACGAGAAAATAGACAGCAGAACCAGAAACATAAGGGAAGCATAAGGAGGGTAGATTTAAGGGAATTCCTGTAGAGAAAGACATATAAACCAGAGGGAGCTCCGTCCTTTGTCCTCCTCAATCCTGACCTGATGGAATCAAAAAGTGCCCTCTTTATTACAAAGTTAGTAATAACTGTCTCTGCAGAAATGGTGGTACCTGTTTAATTTCTGTAGTAAAAAGAGCGTACTACAAACAAATCTGTATAGAAGTGGCACTGAGTTTATTTTCTTGGATTATATGTGACAAAACTTTGATGGGTTGACAGCCCATCCCCACCTCTCTTTTCTCTACCACATGTACAGAATGAAATTCCCTCTGTCCTTGCTCTGCTCAAGTTGCCCCTTGAAATTTTCTGTTCCTTCGTCATTTCTTGCATTTGCTTTAGCTACTTTTCTACAAAGGGCAAGATTCAAATTTTCTGCGATTTTTTTCTTTAAAAAAAGATCATTTTTTTAAAAAAGATTATTTTATTGGAGGGCCTTGCAGCTCTTATCACAAACCATTCATTAATTGTATCAAGAATATTTTTCATATGTTGCCATCAACATTTCCAAAGCATTTTCTCTCTACTTGAACCCTTTTATCAGTTCTTTTTTCACCCCTCATATTTCTTTATTTTTTTAATTATTTATTTAATATTTATTTCATATTCTACACCATCTGCAGTTTCCCTTCACCAATGTTTCTGTTTTTCATTCCCCTGTATGGGGGCACTATACTTCAATCATTACAATGGGTTCCCCATTCTAGCCCTTATCTATCACTTTCCCCCTACCCTGAGCCCATGTTGATCATTCTCGCTCTCTCTCTCTCTCTCTCTCTCTCTCTCTCTCTCTCGTGAATGGCTCTTGGCTTTCTTTATGCAGGATGTCCTTCATGTCATCCCACAGCTTGTGCAGTTTTCTGATGTTAACGTTTAATCAAATCTGTTTGGGGCATGGTCTGATCATACATGTTGGATAGATCTAAGGTTGAATTTAGGGCTCTTGTGGATTCGTATTTTTTTTTTGGTAAGCTCCATGGTCAGCTTCATTTTTTTTTTGTTTTTTGGAGAGAGGGCAGTGGTTGTGGGAGCTACCCAGCCTTGCTCCTGGAGAGAAACCGCCGCTGGATTTGAACCGCCAAGCCCGTGGGCCACAGTCCCACACTCAACCACTATGCCACAGGGGCTCAGCCCTCACAGCTTCATTTTTTTGTCTTTTTTTGGGGGGGGGGGCATCACTGCCTTTTGGTGGTGGTAGTAGGAGCCCAGCCTTGCTGCTGGATTTGAACCTCCAACCCAGTGGGCCACAGAGACTCTACTTCATGAGGACACCATATTTGGTAAAGTGACAGAGCAGCACAAAAGAGGAAAGCCCTCACTGAGAAGGAGTGACACAATGACTGCCTCAACAATGGTCGCAAACTTAGAGACCGTTCTGGTCATTTCCCTGGACTGTGCAAGGTTTCCGTCTTGTTGTTCTCAGGGTTGTTTTGGGTTTGGACATACTTGATGGCACTTCACAAGGACAACCAAGGAGAATGCCTTCACATTTCTGCAACCCAGGTTCAGAAGAAAAAAGGGTTTGGACCCTGCCCTGATTGTTTTATGACTAATTGAATGGGATCTCAAAGGAAAAGGCATATCCTGATTTAACCGTATGGTTAACTCTGCAGGAATGACACATTCAAGAGGAAGGGTTGTGCTTTCCTGAAATGGAAATCTCTAGATCTCTCTTGAACTACTGTCCTCTCTGTGATGGAACAATATCTAGGGGACCACCACAGAGTCTTGTCATTACTGGGAAGATGCAGATTCGCTCACCAGCCACGACGGAAACATTCTAGCAACCGCCTTATTCTTAAATGGACCAATCATGCACTCAGAGGCATGGATAAGTAGTGGTAATTGGTGTTTGGGCTGGGGTTGAACCGGCAGCCCCCTGATCCAGGCAGCCCCAGGCATCTGGTTGCACCAGCCTCACAAGAAGGAGAAGAACAACCTGCTGAACCTTGTAAACCCTGCCTCCGGCATTTTGCAGAACTTATCTTCCAAAGGGCACAGCCCGTTCACAGACCTTATCTCTCATGCAGTCTGTACAGCCTCTTCTCTCAGTGTTCCAGGAGACAGATCTGCGAAAGACAAGATGTGCTCACAGACCATCTCCCGACTCAGACCCTGCAGCTGCAACATAAGAAAGCCTCATTTCCCTAATTGGTACATAGGTCCTTGACTCAAGCCCATATATGTCCCGCTGCCTCAATGTCAGGTGTGGCTTTCCTGTCCTAACTCTCAGACCATGAAACCCACTCAGGAGCTCAAGATGCTCCTGTTCCTTTCTCTGCTGTCCCTTCCCTTCCCCAAAGTCCTTCCCCACCTCAATAAAGCCACTTTTTACTGTTCATCCCTAACTAAGCTTGATCTCCTTTCTGCGGCTCTGCCTCAACCTCTCCAGGGAAATGAGAAATTTGGGAACACAGAGGATAGGAAAAGCCATTGGAAAATGTTGATAAAAAGAGGTCTGGAAATCAAGGAGTAGATTTTCCATGGATGACGATTTCTTCACCACATGCCTTTAGTTTCATTTTGATGAACCCCATGGGCAGCCATCCCTGTAGACTTGAGTCAACAGAATTGATGAAAATCAAATTGCTGCATTTGTGGGAAGTGCTTTCCAGCACAAAAGGGACCCCAATCCCAAATATCAATCAAGAAAGACATGAGCGCAGCCTGTGAGGACAGAAGACAACACAACACCCAAGACACGTGATCTGGAAGAGGGACGCCATGAGCGGGAATCGAGCCCCGATGGCATCTGAGGATTCACCATCAGGAGGCTGCTTCACGTAGGCCTGCAATACGGGAAGCGATCACAAATTCACAACTCGTGGCAGATAATTAATCGCAATAAGGGGGGGTGGGATATGGACCCTGTAACAGGGCCAAGATAGGGTCACATACTTTATGTTCCATAAAGCTTAGAAGATTCGTCCTTCCAAACAAGACTGCCTCAACGAGTTAACTAGGATCTGAGTACTGTCCATCAAGGACACACCCAGACCAGCCACTAAGGGACTGCTCCTCCCTGTGCTGTGTGGAGAGGGATGGAAGTAACCCACTTTCCCATGCACACTTCCTGAGGGCTAGGTTATCTGCTTCATTGTCACAGGATCTCAAGGAATTTAGCAAAGTCGTTTGGGTTTCCCCCCAGCCAAACCATTTCATTGGCACATAATTTACATATTATTGAGAGGCAAACTGAGGCAGCATTCAGACAAAGACATGAAGCAAGGGGAGACTTTATTAGGGAAAAGACCTCTTGGGAGGGTAAGGGAGGGCAGAGGGGGGTGGGGTGGGTAGAAGCACCTTGAGCTTCTGGGCCATCCTGAAACCTAGAGTGTTGGTTAGGGGAGTTGCGCCTCGTACTCGGACAGCAGGATATATACATGATTTGAACTGAAGGCGGATGGATTTTAAAGGGGAAGAGAAGTTCCCAGTGCTGTAGTTGCTAGGAAAGGGTGCTAGGGAGGGGAAGACAGTGTTCTGTCCAGGTGAGGGTCATCTTGTCCCGGGAAACAATGCTAAGGAGGGGAGGTATGTTCTGCAGGTGAGCTAAGTTCTGAGAAATGCTGAAGGCAGGTGCTTTGAAGTTCAGGTGCTGTGAAGCTTAGCAGATCATCTGTTTTCTTGAGCGGCTGGAACAGAGAGTGCCTGGCCTCGGAGAGGCAGGAACAGGGGGCTGGAACCAGAGACCACCTGGTTCAGTCCTGGCCAGCACTTGACCCATAAATTCCAAATTTTTAAAATTATAATAGTGGTTAGGGGCATCATCATCTCTCTTTGACTGCTTCCTGCTGAGATCAAGTAAAGAGGGGGATTAAAATTTGGAAGTTTGGGGTGCAGGCAGGCCAGCAGCGGACTTTAAGGGTGAAGGAAAAGTTGGTTGAAGTTTAGGTTGGAGATGACCTTCATCCGTCCCTACAGAAATTTAAGCACACAAGGAGCCAGAAGTAATAGTACACAGATTATTACTAAAGGTTCAATGAGGGGCTGAGCCCCGGCGGCATAGTGGTTGTGCGCAGGACCGTGGCCCACTGGGATGGGGGTTCAATTCCAGCAGCCTCTGCAGGAGCAAGGCTGGGCCACCTATTCCCACCACCAGAGGGCAGTGATGCCCCCAAAATACAAAGACAAAAAGGTTCAACAAGAGGCATAACTTATGACATGACAAAACTTTGAAACCACGAAGAGGGACCAGTGGTGCCCCGCTGAAATTTCTTGATCTTATAGGCTATGTTGCGGAGTGATTTAACATTTTGTTTAACTAGACCTGATTCATTAATATAATAACATTTTCGGGGGGGGCATCACTGCCCTCAGGTGGTGGGAGTAGGAGGCCCAGCCTTTGCTCCGTGGAGCTGGAATTGAACTTCTATTCCAATGGGCCGCAGTCCCGCGCACAACCACTACGCCACCGGGGCTCAGCCCTATAATAACATTTTTATTGAAAACATACATGCTTCTCCTTTATCTGCTATCACTAAATTGAGAGTTTGTCAATTTTGTAAGGTGACTTGGACTAAGGATGCTCGTTGTTTGTGGAGGGAGTCAGGTGAGTTAGAAGTGGAAGTTATTATGAATTACACTTTGCCATTAAATGTTTGAGTGTTAATAATGATTTGTCTATGGCTCCCCCGGACACACCAGCTGCAGCTAAGAAGGAAGCTAAGCTGAGCCCCACTAGCACTGGTAGGAAAACTGCCCATTTTGGCTTTAGAGCCAGAAAGAGTGTGTAAGTTCCATAGCCACCAGAATTTTTCTTGGCTATACATTATAAGTTCGGGCACTGCAGTCACTGGGGGGCAGGGGATATGGTTAGAGGCATTAAGGCATTTAGTTAGGATTTTATTGCACCAGAAGAAAGTTCCTGGAGGTGTTTAAGGGAGTCCCTAATGTTTACAGTGTGATTAGAAATTTAAAAGGGTTTAAAAAGGAAAGGGGAGCGAGGAGTGGCTTGAATCTGTGTTAGGGTAAGGGGGAGTAAGTCCACCTATGAATAGCAAAACTCCAGGGACAGCTTTGACGGTGATTTTTTATAATTCTATTCATCTTTTTAACTTTTTCAGATGATTGAGGCCGGTATGGAATGTGTAGACGCCACTTGACGTTTGGGGAGAGTGACACCTGTCGTGTGATCAGGGACCATTATCTGACTGAATGGAATTGGAGAGGGGGGGCGAACCTGGGGACGATCTGGGGTCAACAAAATGTCTGTGACCATGTTTGCTGTCTCTCATCTCACAGGAAAGGCTGTGACTTAACCTGTAAAGGTTTGCACTCGCGTGAGAAGGAACTTAAAACTTCCGTGTTTAGGCATCTGAGTGAAGTCAATCTGCCAGCTTGGGCCAGGCAGGTGACCACGCTGATTGGTGTGTAGGAAGGCTGCCCCTCGGGGAGGGGGAAGTGGAGGGTCGGAGCTGGGTTGGCAGAGTCGGTGATGAGGTTTCTGGCAGTGGCATCTGTCTTCTTATTGCCCTGAGTGACAAGAGAGTTATCAGACTCGTGTTCTTTGCAATGATGCTGGCCCCTTTTGTTGGGAGCCGGAGAGCCTGTAAGAGATTGACTGGTAGTTTACTGTTTACAATGAGGGACCCGTTGGCAGTAAGAAATCTCCATTCTTTTCTAGATCATAGCTGGACTGTGAGCTATAAGGAATGTATATCTAGAATCAGGATATTTAGAAGCCATTTTTTCATTGGCCAAATGGAGAGCTCGAGCAAGAGCAATGAAGTTCGGAGAAGTGGTCCCACCCGGGAGGCTTGAGGCGTTCCAGACTCGTCCAAGTGAGACAACAGCGTAGGCGGCTTGTCTTTGTACCTGGGTGTCTACAACGGAACAGCCATTAACAACAAAGTTAGGATACGGTTGGTTAGAGAGTTCAGGTCAGGGCAATGTCAGCTCTTCAACTGCCTGGGGACAGGAGTGACTGCTAGGCTTCAGCGAGTCCAGGAGCCGGGGCAAGAGAGTTGCCAGGTTTAAAAAGGGAATTTGGCAGAGGGTTAGGCTAGGGTTTAATTAACAAGGGAAAATTCATGTCTAAAAAAAATCCTACGAAGCTTAAAAATGAAAGCATTTGGTTTGCGGTTTCTGGAGCCTGGAGCTCCCCCCCTGCCCGGCGACGGTCCGCTGTAAGTTCCTGGGTGGTAGGGGTGAGCTGCAGGCCCAAGTAAGTGACAGCTGTGCACAAGAACTGGGCTTTAACTTGTGAGACCCTATAGCTCTTAGAAGCTAGGAAGTTTAGAGGTGGGCTGTATACACCAGTGAACTGGCCTTAGACCGACTGCGTAACAGGAGGTTATTTACATACTCTAGCAAAGTGGATGGTGAGAGAGGACAGTGACCGTAAAGGGTTACAGGTCTGTTGTGGGTTGCTTTTGCTGCACTGCATAAAAACTGCCATGAAGGGAGAAATTGGGGACTTGGTGTTAAGACAGGGGCGTTGCACAGAGTGAGCAGGCACAATGAATTGGTTAGTTAGGAGGCGTTGAATGATCGGTTTGTTGGCTTTTGCGGTGAGTGGGAGAGATTGAAAGCTGAGGACACGATGGGAAAGTGGAAGGGTATTTAAGGTGGACAGAAACAGGCCGGTTATGTCTGGCAACAACTGGTTGGGAAGTGTCCCACACTTCCAGGTGCGGAGAAGAGGAGGGTGCAAGGGGTGGTTTGATGGTGGAGAGGGAGAACAAAAAGGAGATCGGGGAAGGAGAAGTGGGTAGGAAATGGTTTCATTGGACACTAGCCCCCACCTTGGACAGGAGATCTCTACCCACTAACAGTGCAGGGCATGAGGGCATTATTTAAAAGGATGAGAAGGAGGAGATTTTTCTATATCTAAAAACAAAGGAGGGGTCACTGGAGGTTTTGAAGACCTGCCATCTATAACCACAACCATGACTGGGGGGAAGGAGAAGTGGGACCCAAGAAGGAAAGAAAAACTGAGAAGGTAGCCCTTGTGTTTACTGGCTACCTTGATTGTCATCAGAGGTTTGGGAAGGGTCACTGGAATCATTGAGTGCGGGCAATTTCAATCGCTGTTGGTGGCCAGACCCTGTAACACCTATAGTGGGTTGGAGCTTAGAGGGACCATCCCTCTGCAGCTAGGAGCTGAGAGGCAGTTGCTTCTCCAGTGGCCCTGCTGGCTGCACACTGGGCAAGGCCTACTGGGTGGTCGAGGTGATGAACAATGATTAACCAAATGTCTTCCTTGGCCACATTTAAAGCATGGTCCAGGTGGTGGACAGTTAGAGGTATGGCTGGAGTTACCGCTTCTTGTTGTCTTCTGACCCCTTCTTCCAGCTGGCCTGAGAGCAAAAACCAAGGCCTGGGCAAATCTGCTGGTGTGCTCAGGACTCACGGGCATTGTAAACCTTAAGTGCCATATTTACCAGGTCATGGATGGGAGTCTGAGGGCTATTTTCAGCTTGCTTAAGTTTCTTTTTAATATCAATAGCTGACTGAGTTATAAAGTGAGTGGCTAAAACAATGGCTCCTGTTGGAGAGGCAGAATCTAATCTAGTACACTGAGTTAAGACTTCAATCAGGCGTGAAAGAAAAGCTGCAAGGTTTCCATCTGGCCGCTGAGTAATTTTTGTAACTTGTTAAAATTAACTGCTTTATGAGAGTTGGTTTGTAAGCTGGCCAACAAACATTGTATCATGTCATCATGGCTAGTCTTGCCTTCTTGTCCAACCTGAGTGTCTGTTTGCTAAGTCCACACTGGATCTTCCCTAGGGACTTCCTGGGGGCCCACGGGCATGGTGGTATCTGTGAAGTGGACCTGGTCTGTATGCTGCTGGGCAGCTATAAGGACTTGCTCTTACTCATCAGGGGTGAGGGTAGAGATGAGGACGACATAGAAATCATGCCAGGTTAAGTCATAAGCTTAGGTGAGGTATCAGAACTCCTTGATATATGTAGTGGGGTTTTTTTTTGAAAAGGACCCTTAGCATTTTTTTTGTTTTATTTGCTTTTTTGAGAGAGAGATTTCCGTGAGGGAGAATGGTGCATGAACTCTGACAGAGTCCCCCACCTCAGCTACTTTATGGAGCGGGGCAAACACAATGCGACTTACTGTGGGAAGCAACCGGGGAGGACAAAGGGTCAGAAGAGGACTGAGAAGATGGAGGCTGACGGAGTTGGGGCTGAGGAGGCTTGGGAGGATTGGGTAAGGGAGCAGGTGGTTTGGGGTTGAGGAAGTTGCGACGCCAGAGGAGGATGCTGAGTGAGCTCCAGATTTTCAGAAGATAGTTGGGAATAGGGCAGGTGAAAGAGACAATGCTTTCAGGGAGTTAGAGGAGGAGGGAGTGGTCTGTGCATCTGCAAGAGACAACGGAAGTTTAGAAGCAGTCGCTGCAGGTGACTGGGCAAGGAGGACTTGGGTTGGGTGACAGAGAGAAGGACAAGAAGGAGAAGAAACAAAGCCTGAACATATAGAACCTCAAACCCTCTTTGGTTTTGGTGACAAAAATCATTAAGGTTGTGGAGAATGTTGAAATCACTGCTGTTTTCTAGCCAGCAGAACGTGTTGTCTAATTGTTATTGTGGCCACACTTGGTTACAGGAGATAAGATACTTAGAGCGAAAGTCTGGAGCCAGGCCCAGCTCAGTCAAAATTCGGGGCCTCATGGGAGAGTCTTGGACTCCCTGAAACAGGAGGGTAGGGAGTGAACTTCCCATGGCATCTTAAACTGCAGGGGGTACAGGCAGAGGAGTAGGAAGTCTCCTGTCAGTCAAGAAGTGGCCCAGTAACCCTGAGAGGCATCCCAGTCAGAGTTAGGGGCCTAGTAGGAGAGTCCTGGACTCCCTGAAACTGAAAAGTTCCCTGGACAGGCCTGCGGCTTTAATCCAGTAGACAGGTACCTTGAGTCAGTGACAGTAAAAGACACCACAGGAGGCTAGGAAAGGGAAAGGGCCTGGCCTTGTGGTCAGCTGAGTAGAGGGCAGTTGGACACCTTTGTCCAGGATGAAAGGGATGTTAGAGTAGCTTTGAAAGCAAGCACTGCTAACACAAGACACAGAAACAGGTGTAAGAAGCTCAGACCTACCCTCTGCGCTGTAGTCCAGTCTGAAGGGTCAGTGATTGCCAGGCCCAGTGCCAGCAGCCCCATCAGTGACAGGGATCCCAGGAAGTAAATACACACACAAAAGGGAAGATAGACACAGAGAAAAGGTGGACACAGGAAGTTGACCTTATTGTCGCACCCCTTGTGGGGAAAGCCAGTTATTTCCAGTTCCTTTTGGTACTAGGGTGACAGTATAACCCCCTGCCTGGAGGCATACGGACCCTAACATTCCCATTGGAGTTTGCTGGTCCTCATTGTCCATAAAGACAAACAAGACAAATGAGAAGACAAGAACGAACATGCCCAGAAATACTGACCAGAGAGAATCATTTGCTTAGAGAGGCCTCAGAGGTCCATGGAAACAGAGGATGGGACTACACTCTGAACAGAGGGAGGCTGGGTGGCACAGGAGCCCCTCCTGCCAATCCGGGTTTTGGCACCAAGATGAGAAGTAAACTGAGGTAGAGTTCAGACAAAGACATGAAGTAAAGGATTTGAGCTGAAGGCAGATGGATTATAAAGGGAAAGAGAAATTCCCAGTGCTATGGTTGCTAGGAAGCAGTGCTAGGGAGGGGAAGACTGTATTCTGCCCAGGTGAGGGTCATCTTGTCCCGGGAAACAATGCTAAGGAGGGGAGATCTGTTCTGCAGGTGAGCTAAGTTCTGGGAAACGCTGAAGGCAAATGCTTTGAAGTTCAGGTGCTGTGAAGCTTAGCAGATCATCCGTCTTGAGAGGCTGGAACAGAGAGTGCCTGGCCTCAGAGAGGCAGGAACAGGGGGCTGGAACCAGAGGCCATCTGGTCCAGTCCTGGCTAGCACCTGGCTCATACAGTTATAAAATCAAATAGTTCAATCATTCTAACATATCAAGGGAAATTGTATAATCAACACCACGTCTATCTTAGAGCATCTCCCCAGAGCTTTGTGATTGGACTGTTATAATCTTCCTCCCCTCGAATGAAATACTCAGAATTTAAGCACTAGCCTGAAAGAGAAATTGGAGAAGCTCATTATCAGTTGTCAAAAAATGAAGCCAGGGCCAAGAAACTGAAGGAAATGGACCCATGAGAATCTAAAATTCAACCTTAGATGGTTCCAACATGAATATCAAAACCATGGGCAAAACTAGATGTGTTGAATCAAACACTAATAAACATGTGGATCCGCTGTGGGATCACGCCAAGGATATTCTGCATGAAGAAAGCAGAGTCCTTCACAGAGAGGAAAGCAGGATCCAGATGCACGTTCCAGAGACCCTGGGCTCTGCCCTTGACAGAGGCATAGCTAACGCAAATGGAAGAAGCGAGGAAGGAAAAGAGACGCACAGAACATCTCAATGGGCAATGAGAGAAGAGACGTTGAAGTATTAGCGTGACATGTACTACTCGAGGGGAAAATCAGCAAAGTTATCATAGGGAGGACAGAGGGCATTTCAATCTGCACATGCGGTAGAGAAAAGAGAGGCGGGGATGGGCTGTCATCCCCTCAAAGCTTTGTCTGAGGGCTGAGCCCCGGTGGCGTAGTGATTGTGCACGGGACTGCGACCCACTGGGATGGAGGTTCAATTCCAGCAGTGGGGCTGGGCCTCCTACTCTCACCACCAGAGAGCAGTGATGCTCAAAACAAAACAAAACAAAACAAAACAAAACAAAACAAAGCTTTGTCTGACACGATTCACAAAAAGAGAGCTCGTGTCATTTATATTCAGAGCTGTTTGTGGTTTCCTTCTTTCAATAGAGACACTACACATACACGGTCATTTCTGCAGAGATCGTCTCATGAACTTTGTTATAAAGAGGGCATTTCCTTGTTGTTTCATCGGGTCATAATGGAGAAGGACAAAGGACTAAGCTCTCTCTGGTTTACATCATTGTCTATAGGGCGATTCCCTTAAGTCTACCCGCCTTATGCTTCCCCTATGTTTCTGGTTCAGTTGTCTATCTTGCCTATCGGAATCTTCCCCTCCTGGCTTCTAGATCTGTCAGGGAGGTTCAGAGTGACAGCTCTTCCCTGTATTGGCAGTTTGGTGGTCAGGAAATGAGGGTGCAGTACTCAGCATGGCCCTGACACCACAGTGCAAAGACCTGCAGAAACCCCTGAGAGTTTTTAAATGGCAGTCACAGAAGAAGACCTGAAGCAGCGAGAGACAAATTTAAACCTCGAATTGCACAATTAAAAGTCTACAAACATAATTTTGAAGGATACTCTGATGAACCGTGGTGTCCTGCCTGACCCATAATCAGTTTATGCCCAACAGAAGAGACTGCCAATCCTGTGCCATCCTCAAAATCCTGCGAGATACAACAAGCTGGCAGAAAGGTGGCGGGGAAAGGTGGAGGGACCGTCTAAAGAGTATGGAAGGAACATACAGACTCGCTGTACCCCAAAGAATCATTTCAGCTCTTCCCCTGTTGCCCGCCCATGGATCTGAAGGCAGGCCCTTGGAGCCACGCTACATCCAAGTATCTGACCTCCCTTGGGGAAGCCCTTGTGTCTTCATATCAGCTTACTTGGGGTCTAGGGACTGGCTCTCGAAGCGGGGAGGGATTGCAGGTCCACAGAAGTACTTTGGTCCAGCTCCAGTCTCTTGGGTGAAGTGAGCTTCTTCCCCTCTCTACTGGCTTTTATAACTGTTGATTCCCCCATGACTTGACAAGGGCTAGAACCGCCCACTGGGGAAACTCCCTCACGAGAATCCCATTAGGTCTCTGAAGGGATCAAGGGCTGAGTGTTCCTGAGACACTCAGGACTTACCACCTGGCCTCACCAGGTAGGGAATCCTTAGGTGTCATAGTCTGCCCTTAACCATGTACACGCTCACCCCCACTCCTCGTGACCTTGTGGAACAGAGAAGACCGATTCCCTTGAGGTCAGCAGTGTGTGATATCAACCTACCGCTGGTCCAGTTGCCTGTATTCATGTTTCATTCATCACTTCTGTTCTTTAGCTGGTCTTGATGCACAGGAGGGGTTTTGTAAAGGTCATATTTGGACCCCATGGATCTGTTTCCTTTTCTTCAACTTTAACTTCCATGGAAGAAACCAATGGCCTGGTTCACAGGGGCCCCAGCTTCATCTTGACAGCAGATAAAGAGCTTCTCCAACATTTCCTCTGTGTTAGAGCTTAGATTCTATAGCTTTGGAGGAGGCTATAGGTGACAGGGAAAACTCAAGTCTCTTTGCAGAGTAACCACCTAGATGAAGCCTCACTCAATTCCTTGGGAATCAGAGTTTCCTTGGGAAACAAAGGAAGCAGATAGTCTCTGGTAAAATGAATTGGAAAGTGAAATACTTCCATCCTTCTCCATCAGCCCTGAGGGAAATAGCCTCGTACAGACTTACAGGCCTGGGGGTGTCGTAGGTGGAAGGAATGAATGGAGGTTGCAGAGTCAGGAGCAGGGAGTGGTAGCCTTTAATGACAGAAGAACCAATATAGTCGCTCACAAATATTCAAAAAATTTCTACAGTCATGTGTATATTTTCACAAACAAATGAAATCACCTTTGTGTGAAAAATATCCTTAAATAAAACTATGACAGTTCAATTTAAAATCTATCTTCAGAACCACACTTCTGTACTGAAAAAGTTTCTTCTTTTACTTTCTTTCTTCTTAATTAATCATTTTATTGGAGGGGGGGTCCTACAAATTTTATACCAATCCATCAATCATCTCTATTAAGCACACTTGTACTTATATGGCCACCAACATTTCCAAAACAATTTTTCTACATGAGCCCTTGGTATCAGCTCCTTTTCCCCCCTCCCCCTCTCACCACCCCACCCTTCTGAATCCTTGATAGATTATATATTACTTCCGTTAGTTCATCTCTTATACTATCTATTGTCCCCCTTCACCCATACATCTTTCACACACATCCTGGAGGGGAGATATATACCCAACCTTTTGATGGGCTCCCCCATTCTTTCCCTGTGTCCCCCACTCCCACCTGAAAGAGCTTCTAAATGCTCTCAGCCCAAGTTTACCTAGCCTTGGTTGGGTGTCAGACCTTTCTAGTGTTCCCTTGACTAACTGGGTTGAAAGGACCAATCCTGTAACCTCCTCCTTCTCGCACTGCCGTATGCCTTCAAGGGAGCAGATGGTCCTGTCGTTCTCAGTTGTAGAAGCTGCTGGTTCTGGAACCTCCAACTCAATTGACAGCTCAATTCAGCCCAGTCCTCAACCAGGCTCCCAAACGAACATTCTCCCATAAATGCCACCCTACTTTGGGTTGTGACCCCAGTGAGTGGATGCAATGGACCATTACACATAGGGTGATACTAAGACACTTCAAGGGCCCTGAATAGGTGCTGAGGTGTGAAAGAGAGAGCGTGAAACCACTGTGCCCTGATACGTTTGCCCTGTTTCTACTGAACAGAGCAAGGAAATCCAGTATGTTCACAATGCAATGTCAGACGCACTCACGTCACACAAAAAGGCAGACCAGCTCTAAATCACCGGCTCCCACACATAAGATCCAAAGGCAGTCCCCTTTTCAGGAAAACAGAAAAAGAAAACGACCCACACCCTTGCTGGCTATTGAAAACCTCTGTATGCTAGCCCATAATCCTGAATAAAGTATTAACAAAAATCTTGCTGCCTTTGGTCGATGCCAGCTAATAGAAAGCATACAGGACAGGGTGGACTGGCCCTGGGAATTTCCAAGACTGAGTCTTTTTAGAAGTAGAAAGTGCCATCTTTCTTTCACAGATAAAGTACACTTGTCTGTATTGGCACAAGGTGGACCATTCCATTCCCCGCCCCCCATAGGAAGTGCCTGCAGCATGAGTAAGCACTCACGATACGTCCTCGTGGAGGCAGACTCTCCTGTCTCCACATTGGACATGCAGGTGGTGAGGAAGCCCCCAGCTGATGTTTTGTAGACCAGCTCCCAAACGGACGTCATTGCATGCCCATTTCTGCTGGACTGGCCAATCACTCCCCCTGTCATGGTGAAGGGCCAGGGCACCACCACAGCTTTTATTGTCTCTCTGTGTCCCCCCATGACAGCTGCCAGGAACATCGGAGGGAAGCAATCTCTGGGCAGCCACTCCAGAGCAGCAATGGCTGAGGTCTTGTTCTATAACACACTCTGCATTGGAGAGGTCCAGGAGGCTGGGAGGGTTCCTGCTGTTCATGCTGATCAAGCTGCTCCATTGGAAATCCTGACCCGTAGATGGGGCCATGGGTCTGCTCAGATATCAAGGAGAGCCAAGCTGTGGACCCCAGCCATCTCACCTCTGGTTCCCTCTCCTCTTAGCACCTCACAATCCTTTAGAGAGTTTTGATGGTATTCCCGTTTTCGACTTACAGTTGGCCAGGCTGACAAGGCTCAGATTTTAGTCTGGACACGTGAATCAAGTTGGTCCAGGGGCTAATGAAATAAAGGTGGCTCGGTCAGATGGCAGGCTGCTTCTTCACGAGCAGGATTGATGAGTCCAAGCTACATAGGAACTATGCTGGGTCCTTTTTCCAGTCTGAAGAAATACAGGTCAAGTGAAGGACCCAGATTTGGCACAAAGCTCCAAAACTAACAGAGAAACCCCAGTAAAGGCAGAAAAAGGAGACTCATCCAGAAAATGGCTCTCACTCATTCTATGCTGTCAGCAAAGCTCTGAATGAAAGTGATGGCGTCAGGTGGAACCTGGTCATCTAGGCTGACATCATCCTACACTCCAATGAAAGTGATGGAATCTGGTCATCTAGGCTGCCATCATCCTACACTCCAAACCCCTGGCAATCCTGGTCCAGCCAAACTGAGACGTGGTTTCCACCATCACACTTTAACCACTGCCCAAGAAACCCAAGCTATTTCCAGATTATAGACAATGGGAAAGGACAGGGTAATACATAAAGCAACTGGGAATGGAATGCCCATACACTGTAGGAATATGACTGTTAGGGACATCCCCATAAAGGAAGAAGAGGCACAACACAAGTGGATGGATCATCTCCCCTGTTCACGGCAGCATGGTTCAGAACAGCATGAAACTAAGATTCCCCCCAATGCCCATCATGGAAGAATGGATAAAGAACTGTGGTACATCCACACAATGGAATACTAGGTGCCCCTAGAAAACAGCCATGAAACCCTAGAAAGCATGAAACACCACATGACATGGAAGGACCATGATGTTACAGAGCGAGGTCAGTCAATCACAAAGAATGGATATGGTAAGAGTCTACTACTGTAAGGAAAAGCACCAATTAAGCAAATCTTAGGGACAAAGATACAAAGGAACAACTATATAAAGCAACCAAGCAAACTATGCAAAGCAGTTATGCAAGTCTAGTTATGCAGGTGTAGTTTTACATACTCTACAACTCCATTTTCACCTCTAGACAGCTCCAGTTACACAAACCATATTTCACTATAATTATACAAGCTAGACAAAGCAACAACTCCTGAATCGGGGTCCACACCTGGCTGTCGTTCACACACACCGCTCTTCTCATTGATATCTTTGCCGTGGAATCCATGACTCTTTTTAACAATGCCATCTCCTTACCCCCCAGGGGAATGATGGACAATGTTTTCTTTGGCTTCTGTCTGTGTGTTTTGCAGTTGTTTATTTTTCGTTTAGTCCACAAAATGATATCAGGACAACTGAAGTAAATCAAAGTCATTCATAACCAGTAGAGAAGCAGGAGTGAATGCGTACAGAGTGGACTTGGTGCCATGGTTTATCAGTGGCAGCTGGTGGACAAGGTGAGGGGATTGGGGACCACGTCATGAATGCAGAAGTGGGGGAGGGAGGAATGTGATGATGTGTATCATCTCTTTTTGTAAGCAACTTAACTACAGAGGTGTAGGGTGTGTGAATTTTTATATCAATAAAGTTATGCAGACAGCCTTCTTTAAGAAATAACAGAATGGAAATTGTGTCAAAGATGCATATTTAGCCATGTAATACAGGTTCAATTCTTCCACTGGTGTCTGCATAGTTATTTTAAGCAAGACTTAACTCACCTCCTCTTTTCCTAAGTTTCCATTGGTGTATTCACTAAATACCATTGATGGAATGTCTATTGATTTGTCATGAACTTTTGAAAATGTTAAATGGCAGCCACAATTCAGCAGTTCTCAACTTTTGGGAGTTGAATGACCCTTTCACAGGGGTCACCCAATTCATAACAGTAGTAACATGACAGTGATTAAGTAGCAACAAAAGTAAGTTTATGGTTGGGGCCACCACCACATGAGGAACTGCATTAAAGGGTGACGACCATAGGCAGGTTGAGAACCATGGCCCTATTGGGTCTTCTCATACTCCCTGAGCCCTCCTGATCTGGAGCTACTCCTCCAAAAGTAGTTTGGAGTTTTCTGATGGCCACATTAGCTCGTTCAGAAGCATCAGGCCGAGCACCACAGCATTGCATGGGAGTCCAGATAAATGATTTCATGGTCAGAGAGCAGATGCTGGAGAACAGTAAATGCTGTAGAAGGCGTAGAGAGGTTAGGACTCAACCATTGTTGATGGGCTGGTAAATCTGTACAATCCCTGTGGAAAGCACTATGGTGATTCTTCATACAGCTGGCAACAGAAATGGCATATAACTTACTGTTGGGTCTAGGCCCCAAAGAAATAACGGAGAGCTCCGAAACAGATAAATGTTCTCCCATGTTCATTGCAGCACAGTTTAAAATATCAAGACAGATGGATTCAATGTCAATTTCAAGAAGACCAAAATCCTCACAATTGAACCAGTACATTACATCATGATAAGTGTAGAAAAATTCCAAATTGTCAAGGGAGTTGTCTTGCTTGGATCCCGAATCAATGGTCATGGAAGCAGTATCCCAGAGATCAATAGACACGCTGCTGGGACTAAATCTGCCCTAGAAGATTTCTTCGGAGAACTGAGGAGCAAGGGTGATGCTCTCAGGATCAGGTGCGCCTGACCCAAGCCACGGTATTCTGCATTGCCGCACCTGCATGTGGACGTTGGACTGTAAGTGAGGAAGACCACAGAAGAGTTGCTGCAGTGGAATTATGGTGCCGGGAATATTCTTGAACATACCATGGAGTACTAAAAGGAGAACTCAATTATCGGAAGAAGTATGGCCAGAGTGCTCCTTAGAGGCCAGCGCAGCAAGAATTCCTCTGATCTCCTTTGGACATATTTCCGGGAGAGACCAGTGCCTGGTCAATGTGAAGCGGGGGCAAGAAGAAGAAGGTCTTCAAGGAGATGGATGGACACAGTGGCTGCCTCAGTGGGCACAGGCACAGGACTGAGGCGAGGGTGCGGCAGGCCTGTGCAGTGTGTGCTTCTGCTGTGCAGAGAGGTGCTGTGGGTGGGTTGTGGATACCACGGTAGCCAGCACCGATGACAAAAATGTGCCTAAGCAAACGTGATAAAGAAAACAGATGGTACCTGGTTATCAAAAGATATAGCATCTGGGGTCTTAAAGGTTTGAAAGTCAACAAGCGGCCATCTAGCTAAGAAACCACAAAGCCCACATGGAAGAAGCACACCAGCCTGTGTGACCACGAGGTGTTGAAGGGATCAGGTATCAGGCATCAAAGAACTAAAAATTTTATCATTATAAATGAGAGGGAGTTTAGAGACCCAAACCTCATCTATAGGTGAAGTGACATCCCCTTACAGAAGGGGTCAGAGGCAGGAGGAGATGATCCAGTCAGGGTACAGTGTAGCAATGAAGAAACATGCAGTTTTCTTCTAGTTCTTAAATGCTTCATTTTCCCCCTCCCCCCCCCTAAGTATCACAATCCCAATTCTACCTTACGAATCCAGCTAGACCAGAGGATGTACACTGGTAAAGAGAGGAACCAGAAACATGGGGAATCCAGGACAGATGATCCCTTTAGGACCAGTGGTAGGAGTGGCGATACCGGAGGGTGAAGAAAAAGGTGAGGTAAAAAGGGGGAACCGATTATAAGGATCTACGTATAACCTCCTCTCTGGGGTATGGACAACATGGAAGTGGGTGAAGGGAGACATCGGACAGTGAAGGATATGACAAACTAATAATGAACTATAAATTATCAAGGGTTCATGAGGGAGCGGGGAAGGAGGGAAAAAATGAGAAGCTGATACCAAGGACTTAAGTAGAAAGCAATGTTTTGAGAATGAGCATGACAACAAATGTACACATGTGCTTGGCATACAAAATATGTAAGTATGGATTGTAATAAGAGTTGTATGAGCCCCCAAAAATGATTTAGAAAGACAACCAGAAACAGGTATTCCAAGTTTTGTAGTCTTGCTGCAGGAGAAAGAAATACCATGAAGACATAGGTTTAAAGACATGATTATTGTCTCATATGGCAAGTGGTAGGAAAACAAATGTAGGGTAAGGCAGTGGGTTTCTCCTTAGGAATAAGGTGGTGTGTGTGTGTGTGTGTGTGTGTTGGGGGAGGTTATCACTTTGCAACAGTAGGGATTTCTGCAATCCTAGAGGATCTCCATGTGTCTTGGCATCCACGGTGTCTAGTTCCTGCATGTGCCCAGCCAGGGGTCTTGGTTTGCAGGGGTAGACCTTGCTCCTGGCTGTTATTTCTTGAAGGGGGTCTGCATGACCACAACCTGCTGGCTTATCCACCTTTCTATCTCTAGTCATGAAATATGGATAGGACACAATCAAGAGTTGAATTCAGTCAGCCTTGTCAAATTAGATGTATCCTTTATCCTATATGTCCAACTTCCTTCTTCATCATAGGAAACATGGCCTGATCCTCATAAAATCCCTCAAAATCTCACCAACTGAGAAAACACTGGTCTTTCAAAAAGCAGTTTTTACTATCTAGAGGTAGAAAGATGGAGAACAGGTAGAATTCATAGCCCTGGCAAGATCCTTGTGACAGGAGTTGAGCTGGTGATAATAAATAAACAACTGCCTTGCAGACGATGAAGGATGAACACAAGCGGCTCCATCGACTCCTGCTCTCTCCAGCTCTCTCCAGGGGAACGCACCAATGAAGGCAGTGCTTATGGGGACTTTGATGCTGAATTAATGGTGTATCACCCTCATAGTAATCATTTAAGTTAGCTTTAAGATTGTTTATTGTGTGGTTGCAGGGAATAAACCAGTGGTCGGCAACACACTGGGAACATTTTAATGACTCAGTAAACAATTCTTAGTTACGACGATTGATAGGTATTCTTGCCAATAAACTAAAGGTGGTGCTTTCGATTTATGGTGATGGCCAGTGGTAGAGGGTGAGCACTGCGCTGTGGTGCTATTGATTTGGTGAAACAGCTGCTGGCTGTCAGTGGCTGTCTTCTTTGAGACAAGCGGAACAAATGAAAAGCAATATGCATAGTTTGACTCTTCTGCGGATGAAAGTACTGACATAAATGATGTTCCAAGGCTTGCAATAGTTGCTCCTTATGGAGCTATTGATTCTCTAGTTATTAATGAAGAGTTGTGTGTACTTATAGCAATGTCAGGTACTATGAAAGGTATTGACATTTTAAAGAAATTTCAAGAATTCATTAAATTAAAAAATGGAGATGTTTTTGTTTTGAAGAAAAAAATTATTTTCTGTCACAACTGATGGGGCTCCAGCAATGTTAAGGAAAATGCTGGCTTTGTAAGCCTATTGCAGAAGGAACTTGGAAGACCATTACTTTCATTCCACTGTATAGTTCATGAGGACAATGTATGTGCAAAAGCCCCCTCGAAACAGTTAGATGAAGTGATGAGCATAGTGATTAAAATTACTAACACAATTATAGCTTGTTCTGTCTTGAATCACAGAAAATTTAAGATATTTTTAGAAAAAAAATTGAATGTGAATATAGTGATTTATTAATGCATACTGAAGTTCGCTGGTTAAGCAGAGGAAAGGTTCTAAATCGCTTTGTGGAATGCATTCATACAACTGAAATATTGATGAGTGAAATCAGTGAAAGTTTTTCTCAGCTCAAAGATAAAAATCAGCTTCTTAAATTAAAATTCTTAGCAGATATTGCTAATCATTTCAATGATTTAAATTTGTGCTTACAGGAAAAGGGACACACAATTCTCAAACTTTATGAAGAATGGAAAAGTTGTTTTATAAGATAGTTCTATTCCAGGGTGACTTAGTGAAACAAACATTTGAACATTTTCCTTTAGTAAAAACTCATAGAGAAATTGTAAATGCAGAAGAAGTAGATATGCTTAAAACTTACATAGATGCCATTCAAACCAAATTTGAAAGCCGATTTCAGAACTTTAAAGCCCATGGTCCTATGGCCCGTTTTATAATCAAGCCTGAAGAAATGAAGGACAATGTGTTGGACCTGCAATATTTCAATTTCCTTGAAATTGAAAATCTGGATATGGAGTTAATTGACTTCAAAAACTCAGCAATATGGACAGACAAATTCAAGGCTTTAAGATGACAACTTGGTCACTGATGAAAATCACATAAGCACGATAGCTACATGTTGGGTATGACTTCCTTCCAAATTTTCTTCTATAAAGAAAGTTAGTTTCTCTTTACCATCAGCTTTTGGGTACAGCTACTCATGTGAGGAGGTATTTTCTCAAATGAAATTCACTCTCAGTTCATCGTGAAACATGTTAACTATCGAAAATTCAGAATCATGTGTTCTATTTTTTTCTTTTTTCGCATCACTGCCCTGGTGGGAGTAGGAAGCCCAGCCTTGCTCCTAGAGAGTTGCTGCTGGATTTGAACCATCAACCCCGTGGCCCGTAGTCCTGCACCAAACCACTGTGCCACCAGGGCTTAGTGCATGTGTCTTTTTAAAAAACAACAAATTATCACCCAAATATTTCAGACCTTACATGGATAATGAAACAGCATCAAGGAAGCCATTAAAATGATTAAATATTCTTAATTAAATAGGGATTCATTTTATTTACATGGTGTTTACGTTTCTGCTAACATTTTATTATTTCTTTCAAGTTGTGAATGTAGATTTGATGATAGTAAATTTGTAATTCTATATTTAAGGTATATTGGATTATCCCATCTATAAAATGGTGGGGGTGGTTTTTTTTGCTTGTTTTTTTGGGGGGGGACATCACTGCCCTCTGGTGGTGGGAGTAGGTATAAAATGTTTTCATGTTCTGTATTCTAAGATAATGCATAATCTAAAATAGAAGTGATGTGACCCACCAGCAAAAATTTTTGCGAAAAACAAAATTGACCCACTTGAAAAAAAATGTTGCCACCCACTGGAATAAACTGATCACTCAAAAATGTCAAAGAGCAGTAAGTCATTATTGATGGCACCAATCACAACACCTGGGTCTGTCTGCAGAACTCCTGGATCAAGGGATTTTCAGGAATAAAAAGCCAGCAGAAAGAGAGGGAAACTGAGTACAACGAAGAGAGTTCATCTGGATAAAGGTGCTTCTGTGGATCTGCAATTCCTGCCTGGATTCGAAACTCTGTTCCTAGACCCAGAGTAAGCTGATGGGATGACAAGCTGGCTTTTGCAGGGGAGGTGAGACCCACGGATATTGCACAGCTAACAGAGAAGGAAGCACCTTGTCCTCATTCCAAATGCTGGCTCGTGAAATGGCTGGATGTCTGGTTCGTTTTGAACAGCAACCTGTGTGTTCCTTCCATCTTCGTTTGATAGTCCCTCCACCTTCCATCCACCACTTGTCTGCCAGCTTGTGGTCCCCTGGTGACAAGGGAGGATGGCGCAGAACTGGGCAGTGCTTGATTCTGTGGGGCCGAGGGTCTCTGTGGGTCAGAAAGGACGTGATGCACCTCAAAAGAGCAGGATCTTCAAAACCATGTCCATAGACTTTTAATTGTGCATCTCACAGCGGGCGTTTCTGTCAACGTAAGATCAGTTCCTTCAGTTTAAAAATTCTCAGGGTGTTCTTCCACTGTTTTGTTTATTTGTTTTCACCACGTGAGTGCCGACAGCCCAAGGGATTTCTGACAGTCCCCATTTCATCCAGTATCGAACCAAAACTCACTGCCATGGAGACAATGCAGTCTGGTTTGAACCCCCTGTGGGCTTCTGAGCCTGTAACTGTTCATGGGACTAGAAGCCGCTGGTTTATCCACTACATCCCACGTCTCACACACAGCCCCGACTCCTCACAGTCATCCTAAACCATGGTATGTCTCGAGAACCCTACGGCCATTTGTCTGACCACCAATCCCCTGATGAATTTACAAGGATTCAGAGAAGAGCAGGCCATGCTCACTTAGGAGGACCGTGGAAACCTGCATCCTTTCACAAACTTGCTGACCTAGATAAGGGGGGGGGGTGATTTCTCCCAAGTGGAAGTCAATCTTATCCCAGCAGAGATCATAGGAGAAGGATAGGTCAGCTTTCATGGAACTTCATAAGTAAGTGATATTTCTGGACACAAGATGTATCATCGGAGAGGTAAGCACTCACACTACTGACAATTTAAAAAATGTTTAAAAGATCAGATAGTAAAATCATGTGTCATCTATAGTTATCTATTTTCTCTGTGCCTGTCCCATCTGTCCCCAACAGCAACAACACCAAAAAGATGGGGGTGGGGTGGAATGTGTCCACTTTAGGGCTACCTGTTCAGAATATGATCATGTGGGAGAGACATCTGCTTTGAGAATGTATCACCCAGTTATGATGTTTGGAATATTCTGTATAAATCATTTTTGCTGCTCTGAATAAAGACAGGGCCCAGGCACAATGGTGGGTGACATTTGGGCAGGTACCCACAAGGTCCATCAGTGTAACCATGTTGGGAACAAAGTTGAAGCCATCTACTCTGTGCAGACACCCGCAGGGGCAGTTCTCCTCTCCTGTGTGGCCTCACTGGGAGCCAGAACCGACCCAATGTCTCAGAAGTTGAGCTCTAGGGAATGAGCTACACGGACAAAATAAAAAAGGCCAAACCATCAGTTGTCAGCAGCCAATGAGCAGAAGGTTATGGTTCCCTCTCCCCCTCCCCACCTCCTGCCTCAGTCTTTCATCAGACCTGCAGGCCATGGGGCTTGCCAGAGCCACCACCATATTTCCCATTTAAGTTTGATTCACCCACCTCCCCAGCTGCTGAGCTCACTGCCTGTCACCGGACCAGCTCATCTTGGATTCCACAGTCCCTGGACCACCTTAAGTGAGGAGAAGAATCCGGTTTGAAATCTTAGCCCCAGGTGGACCTAGCCAGCTTCTACCACAGTGAGTTGATAAGAGGAGTGGTATAGCCAGAAAGCTCCCCTCTGAGGAGCTACGTGGGTGGGAGCGGGATCCAGGTTTTGAAACTCTGCTCTCCCAAAGGTCTGAGCAGACCCCTGCTTCCATTCACAGGTCAGGATTCCTTTTGGAGCAGCTTGATCAACATGAGCCGCTGGAACCCTCCCAGACTCCTGGACCTGGCCATCCAGAGTGTGTTGCAGAACGAGGCCTCGGCCATTGACGCTCTGGACTGGCTGCCCATAGATCTCTTCCCTCCCTTGTTCATGGCAGCCTTTGTCCGAGGACACACAGAGACAGTGAAGGCCCTGGTGTGCTCCTGGCCCTTCACCCAGCTCTATCTGGGGGCTGTGATGGAGGATTGTGAGTTTCCCTATAGTGTCTTCAATGCTGCACTAGATGGTCTTGAGATGTTGCTTGCCCACAAGGTTCGACCCAACAGATGCAAACTGAAGCAGCTGGATTTACGGCTGAACACAGACACCGAGGTCTGGAACACGTGGCTTATAACCCAATCCAATGACTCTGTGAC